>CAUYLG010022713.1:0-13006 GCA_963573385.1 Cacajao melanocephalus
TGTTCTTCTACCCCCACTCCCCCCGCCTTCGGCCCCAAAAAAAAAAAAAAAAAAAAAAAAAAAAAAAAAAGAATCCCTCAAGGATAAATAGGGTGTTTATTTCCCCATTTACAAAGCTGTGTGACCTAGGGCAAGCTACTACCACTCTGTGCAGCAGTGTCTCATTTAAAAGTTAGGATGATGCTAATAGCCTGTAAGGTCTCTTAGCATAAATGCCCAGTACAAAACAAGCCTCCAAAAACTGTTAGCTGATGCTGTTGTCATGATGCTTGCTAGTTATTAGCACTCTTGTCTTTTATCCTCAGAGGCTAACACAGTGCCTGGTACACAAAAGAGGTTCAGAATATGTTCTGTGACCCGCTGAATAAATGACTGAGTGGATGAATGACTGAGTGGATGACTGCTTTAAGTGACAAGCAGCTTTCTATCCTGAGTTGCTCCATCCCAATCATCATTCTCCCTGTGCCAGGAAATAAGGAGGTTTGGGTCACATCATTTCATCTGCTGCATTCCGTACCTCTCAAGTCTCAAGGTCAGCTGCCAAGCACAACCCAATAAAAGAGGATAGCAACATAAATGATATTTTTTTTCTTTTTTTCTTTTTTATTTTTAGAGACAGAGTCTTGCTCTGTCACCCGGGCTAGAGTGCAGTGGCGTGATCATAGCTCACTACAGCCTCAGTCTCCTGGGTTCAAGCAATTCTCCCATCTCAGCCTTCCCACCTCCCCAGGAGCTGAGACTACAGGCATGCACCACCATGCCTGGCTAACTGTTTTGTATTTTATAGAAACAGAGTCTTGCTATGTTGTCCATTCGGGTCACAAACTCTTGGCCTCAAGCAATCCTCTTGCCTTGGCCTCCCAAAGTGCTGGAATTACAGGTGTGAGCCACTGTGCCCACCTAGAAGTGTGATTTTTTTTAAAAGTCTTTTGTCTTTCACTCTAACAAGCCTGTGAATTTGAAGGGAATAAATAAGCCAAGCTGTTCCTGATGGTTATTTTCAAGGATGCTCTTACTGGGATGGAAGGTTGGGGCAGAGAAAGCACATATCAACAGCACTATCTATGGCTCTTCCCAAAACTACCGCAAAGAGAAACCAATAGAAAGGTTGGTGGTCTGTATAGAAGTTCCCATCACAGAATAGGATGAGCTTAAGGTAATCACATGTCAGTGAAGTGATCTCACAGAGGCACTGAGAGTAGCAGGGCATTGGAGTTACACAGATCATGTTCTCATTCCAGTTCTGACCTGTGAACCATGGACAAGTGACTGAAGCTCTCTGAGCCCCATATTGTTCATCTGTGAAATGGGGATGAAATCCCCTCACAGGGCTTTGGGAAGTGTAAATAAAGGATATAAAGAGAGAACTTATAAAAGTCTTTCACAGAGAAAGCTTAGGTATTTTTTAGGCTAGTGGATCACTCTCCATGCTGAGTTCTAAGCAAACTGGGAAATAGACCCAGGCCTTCAAAATGAATCAAACGTTAGTTTTGTAATCAAAGAAACTGGACTAGAGAAGCTAGCTTGATTTAGGCCCAAATTGGGCCTTCTACTATTCATAACTCCGAACCAACCAACACCTTGAGATTCACAAAAGGGAGAATAGCATCTACTACTTCAGCAACACAGAAATGCACCTTGCTCCTCCTTCCACTGGTGATATCGGGGTCTGCCCTCAGGCTCCATTTCCCTCTGCTGTCCTCATTGCAACAGGCAGGCAAGCCACATCTTTCCCATTGCAGTCTAACCCTTAAGCTGAGTCTATGCCTCTTCTTCCACATGTAGGAGTAGATCCCAGAGCCTTCTTTCCTTTTGCTTCTCCTTTTCTTTCTGCCCCAGATACTCACCTTTCTTACCAATTTTTGCATATTCTCTTGGATCCCTAGGCTATATGGGATGGTCTGTTGCTTCTGGGCTACAAATGTGGACAGCATGTTACTGTACTCATTACTGCAGGCAACTGTAACACAATGGCAAACATATCTAAACACAGAAAAGGTACAGTAAAAATACGGTATTCTAATCTCATGGGACCACCATCATATCCGTGGTCCATCACTGACCAAAACGTTATGTGGCACAAGACTGTATTTCCCAGGAACCTTCTCTCGGGGGATAAATAATGGCTATATTCCCACCTACAATACTGTGCTACCCCAAAACTCATCTAATTCTAGTTAAATTTTTCAGTGCTCATCTCCCTGGTCTTCCTATCTCAAATCTGTCCAAAATGATAGCACATTGGACACAGCTATCTCAATCTCCAAGCTGTCCCCGTGGTTTTTATTTTGACGCCTTATCCCTTATCCCCAGCATCAATTACGCCCCTCACAATTGGAGCTTCTCAGATCTCTCAGGGATAATCATTCTCATTTGTTCTCCTAGGCCTTGCCTGTCTTCCTCTATTGGAGCTCTTTGTGCCCAGTCCCTCCCCTGATCTGGTAATTCTCTTAGTCTCCTATGGACAAGCCATATATGCCTGACTGTATCTGCTTTTTTCTTTCCCATTAGTCTAGTATTACTCCAGTATTTTAGATGCTTGCCAAAATCTTTGAGACAAGATTGAATCGTGTTTCTTTTAAAATAATCAAGGAGGCAGATGTTTCAGACCATCTCACGGCTAAGAGACTTAGACATCCTATGGTTTCTAAGAAATCCTGTGACAGACCAGTCTCTACAGGCCTGACCCATTGACTGACCTACAGACCAGTCAATAATTTGTTTATTACCGCTGCTTTGGCCTTGACTCTACACAGATTACTGAACACTGAGGTGTTACTCGTAGGTTTTAGCCATTTGCTTGTGAGACGAATGATTTCAAGCACCCACAATGACCTGGACTCCCTGGGCTTTGAGGACAGCAGGCATAGAGGTCTGGTCTACAACCAGACAACTGCTGCGAAGTAGGCAGCAGGTGAGTGTGCTCTCATCCTCTTTATACAACTTCCTGAGAAAGAAATGGTTGGCAATGAAGACAACCAATGATTCTACTCCCTCCTTCGAAGTAAATTTTATAAACTAACCTCAAAGATCAAGCTGTCATAATTTTTGAATCCTTAGCAAGCATTATATACTCCATATGCTGTAATAGTATAAAATTTATCTTCTGGGAAAAGCATATATAAGTTTTGATGTGCCTTAACTTAAAAACAATAGCTAACTCTACTGGCACATTACTTTCTTCTTTCTCTCCCAAGAAAAGGGGACAAAATCATCAAATATATGATGGGAGTTAAGGGAATATTAGACCTACAAAGGAGAATTTGACCAAGAATCTCCTGGCAGGACATTATGTTAAGTGAAATAAGCCAGGAGCAGAAAAGATAAACACAGCATCTTCTTACTCATATGTTCAAGCTTAAGAAAGTAGTTCTCACAGAAGTGAAAAGTAGAATGGAGGATACCAGAGGCTGGGAAAGGTAGGGAGGAGAGAAGAATGTGAAGAGATTTGTTAAAAGCTAAAAATTATAGCTAAATAGGAGCAATACGTTCTAGTGTTCTATACCACTGCGAGATGACTATAGTGAACAATAACATATTATACGGTTTCATATAGCTAGAAGGAGGACATTGAAGGTTTTCAACACAAAGAAGTGATAAATGTTTGAGATGATGAATATGCTAATTACCCTGATCTGATCACTAGACACTCTATAAATTGAAACAGCACTATGTAGTCCATAAATATACGTGATTCTGTGTCAATTTTAGATTTTTTAATGTAATTTAATTTTAAAAAAGAAAAATAATTCTGGAAGAGAGTGAAAAGAATTCATATTATCTTTTTTATAAATATTTGACGGAATTTACTTATAAAGTCATCAAGACTTGAAGTTGTCCTTGTGGGAAAAATTTTTAACTACAAATTCAATTTCCTTGATAGATAAGAGGCTATTCAGATGTTTTGTTTTTTTCTTGGATGTGTTTTGGTACTTTGCGTTCTTCAAGAAATTGGTCCCTTTCACTTAAGTTTATCAATTGATGAGCAGAGATTTACTTGCAATATTCTCTTATCACCATTTTAATATTCATGGTGACTATGGTGATTATTCCTTTTCCTTCCTGATATTAAATTTAATTTCTTGTCTCTTTTTGTTGTTGTTGTTAGTCCAGATAGAATTTCACTAATCACTGAATTTTTCAAAAAAGAAGCTTTTGCTTTCATTGATTTTCATTATTGTCTTTTCTATTTTTAATTAAATTGGCTTTTTTTACAGTCATTATTATCTCTTCCTTCCTTTTGCTTTGGTGTAATTTGCTTTCTTTTTCTTATTGTATAAAGTCAGTATTTAGTCTGTTTATTTGAGAGCTTTCCTCTTTTTAATAGAGGAAAGCTCTATTAATTTAATTTAGTAGAGCTTTTAATAGACATTTAACTCTAACCACTGTATTAGTTTTATTCCATAAATATTGACATGCTATATTTTATTTGTATTCATTTCAAAATACTTTAAATTTCCTTTTGTGGGCTTCTCTGAATCATGAGTGATTTAAATGTTTTGCTTAACTTCTAAATTAATTGAAGTTTTTCTCTTTTTCTGTTACTGATATCTAATTTAATTCTATTATAACTGTAAACGTTTTAGGATTTTAATTTTTTAATGTTTTATGGGAGAAAATATGGTACATCTTTATGGGTGCCTTATGAGTATTTGACACAAATATGTATTATTCTGTTGTTGGGTTAAATTGCTGAAAAATGTAGACTGAGTCAAGTAGGTTGGGTAAGAAAAGAATTTCTTGGAACAGGAGGCCTCCAGGAGCTCAATCTCTGTCCCTTTTTTTTTTTTTTAGACGAAGTCTCACTCTGTCGCCCAGGCTGGAGTGCAGTGGCACGATCTCAGCTCACTGAAACCTCCGCCTCCCAGGTTCAAGTGATTCTCCTGCCTCAGCCTCCCTCCCGCGTAGCTACGATTACAGGTACACACCATCATGCCCGGCTAATTTTTATATTTTTAGTAGAGACAGAGTTTCACCATGTTGGCCTGGATGGTCTTGAACTCTTGACCTTGTGATCTGCCCCCCTCAGCCTCCCAAAGTGGTGGTATTACAGCAGTGAGCCACTGCACCCAGCCTCCTCTGTCCTTCTTTCAGATCTGTCTTACTGAGCCTCCAAGACTCCAACCTTTCCTTAAGATTTGCTAGATTTCACTTGACCTTTTCTATCTGTTCCATACAGGCTACTTAATCTCAGTCTTTTCTTAAGGAAATTTTCTTCCTCACAAAATGATTCCTAATCAATCAGAATGATTTTTCTTTCAATCTCCCACTGTTACTGTTCCTATTTCTAAATCAAAGCCTGCTATTAAACCTACTCAGTTTTTCCTGGAGAGTCTCAGCAAACCTAATTCCTAGAGAACTACATAAAGCTTTTAAATTTCTTTTATTATATTAAAAAGATGTAATTACAATAATTCCATTGAGGTTTTCCTCCACCTAACTTAAGAGGATGACATCTCGTATTGTAAGGGCCCATTCTCCTTTAGAGATTTACTAACAAAAATCTGCCTGCATCTGAACCCTGCATGGGTCCTTGAAATATACAACCATAGTAGAAGACTATATAATTAATAAGAGAAAATCAATTTGAGACCATGTTGGGTGAGGAACCGCATTAGCTTCAATATCACAAGAACAAACCTTATGATACCAAGAGGATGGTCTTGCCATTGTTCCTTCGTCGACCCTAGAACTGGTTACAAGTCAAAACAAGTTAAAGAACAGGATTTGAAGCAGCTGACCAATAACTGCTACCAATCCCTTTATAATTTAAAGGCTGGAACCATACATACCAGTATTTCTAAGTCCTGGCCTGCAGAGAAACATGTAAAGAGAACAAAAATGTTTCCACTTACCAAAGCCAAAAAAACTGTACAACAAAAGATACTTTTATTTTAAACCCAGTGCACCTGCTAAGGTCAAAAACAGCAACCCCACTCCCATCGCTTGTGCCTGATAAAAATAGCCACACACCTGTGACTACCAGCAATAAAGATGTCACAGATTGTAAAGAAAAATCTGACAGACTCACCTTTTCCAAAGCCTTTTTCCAAACCATATCACTAGCACAATGTCTAGGTCCCAGAACAGATGTCCAAATTTGAGACTTTATATCATTTATATAGGAGTTTGAGAAGATTCCTAGATTGTACATACTCTCCATTCCAAGTTCTGAATCAATGTAAGAGTCAAATAAAGATCAAAATACTGATTTGATTACCAGTACAAAGAATGAGGCCGCTTGATATTTACTGAGAAGGAACAAACTCCATGATGCATAGTTAAATTTTACAAGGCTAGGTGCATAACTATGTGGGGTATAGGTCATCTTTATGTGCACATGTATAGAGACATGACCAGAGATCAAAACAGTCTTTTTACACCATCCCACTACATCTGGATTTTAGAATCCACATGTGGGAAATATGGGACAACCAAGTAGATAATTAACTAGGCAGTCACTTAAAAGATTATGGCTCCACTCAACCCCTGCTGAGCAGAATACTAAATAAGGAAAGGCCATACATATGGGCCACCTGTAAGCCATTATTAACTCCTTTCACTAGAGAAACAATGGATATCCCATTCTTACTGCCTCACCAATCACATACATCTCCAACTCCCATGGAAACCCAGAAGTGAGAGACGTAGGGAGGAGAGAAGGTTTCTTCTCAATGCTACTGTGATGCTACATAGGACAGCTAACTAGGTATGTATTAACAGATTTGAACTTAGTGGGCACAAACTAATCCTTGACATAACCAAGTTACAGGTATCTCTGAACATGTTACCAGGGTTCAACTCATGCCTATCTGTACAGTTTAACCCAAGGATTGGCAAACTTTTTCTTAAAAGGACAGATTAGTAAATATTTGAGGCTTTGGGGGCCACACAGCTCCTGTTGCAATCATCTGACTCTGTCCGTGTCTTGTGAAAGCAGCCATAGATTACACACAAGCAAAAGGGTACAGCTCCATTGCAATAAAGTTTTCTTTACAAAAACAGGTGATGGGAGTTTGCCAGCCTCATCTGCTGAGTGAAACAACTTTCCTTCTTTATCTAAGAAATTTGACTGATGCAAAAATATAAAGAATACTTCCATAGCCTGGGCCCTCACCATCTCTTACCCAGCCTATTACAGTAACTTCTAACCTATCCCTGGCCTCAGGGTGTCCCCACGCCAACTCATTCTATGCACTCCATCACAATGTTATTTCCAATATTTAATTCTGATTACTTGACTACCCCGCATAAAAACCTCCCATGCCTTCCAGTTGCTTCAAGAATGAATTTCAATCATTTTACCATGGCTTAGAGAATTCCTATTTGGTTCCAACCTAGCTGTAAATTCTTTCCTGCATATGCTAGCCTCCAGCTCTATTGAGGTGTTGAACATTCCACAGATATGCCATACTTTTCTGTGTCTTCAAATATTCCACATGCTGTATCGAAGTAATTAATGAAAACTGCCACAACAGACACACTCGACACAATAAAAGTCTATTTCTCCTTCACACAAAGTACCAGGCAAGTCAAGGAGGACTCTCTTCTTTTCAGTGACTTAGGGATCCAGGTTCCCTCTGTCTTGTGACTCAATTGGCTCAACATATTACTACCAAGTTGCGGCAGCAGGAGAAGGGAGAAATGGATGAACCATGTCAATGCCTGAATGCCTAGTACACTAAGTCATACGTCATCTCTGCTCACAACCCTATTCACTAAGGATCCAATTCAACCCTATTCAGTCACAAGGATCAATTCAACTACCAGAAACCTAAAAAAATATAGGGGAGCACACTGACAATTTCTGTGCACAAATTTTTCTCTGCCACGTAAGCTATGACCTTTGCTTGAAGTATCTTTCCACTTCTCTTCCTAGAAATCTTCTCATTTTCCAGATGCTAATCAAGTGTCACCTTCTTAACCTCTTCCGACAATTATTTCCCCCTCCCTTATGCTCCTGTAAGTTTCCATACAAATTTATGCATATAGATCATCCGCTTTACTAGTATTTGTCTGCACAACTAATGCCAAGTCAGAAGACAAGATGTTATCTTTCCCAGTGACTCACTTCACACACCATGCTAGGCACCTGTAAATAGAGAACACATACTTTTCTGTAGGAACAAATGAGCCCCCAAAGTGGGCTATAGAAGGATTTGACCATGGAAACAAAATAAGCAAAGAAGATTGATTCCTCATGAGTTCTTGTCATGGGTCTGAGCTACTAGTTAAGAATGAAACTATGTATGGTAAGTGAGCTCTCAGGAAGGGTGATTTCTGGACCCAATATACCAAAGTTTAAAACATCTTTAAAAGCCACATAATTATAGTGGCCCTGTAAAGTTTAAAACAATATAACCCTCTAATTCTGGAACTGGAAGACTTGGAGAGTTTCCAGTTGGGAGCAAGACTTATTGCTGAGTCCCCATGTCCTAGGGCTTTCCTCTGAGAAAATCAGAGGGGTAGATGGTGGTACTAATATTTCCAGGCAACCAGCCAAATTAGCCATCCCGGCATGTGTGTAGGTTGAGAGACGCACTGTCCTTCTCTCAGGCTGACATTTGAGTCCCTTCCCATGCCTAATCATACTTTTTTCTATCTTTAAAATAAAGATCAAATTCGGAAAAAGTCAGTGGACCCGTCCCATTTCCAAAGCAGAGAAATGTTAGGAACTGGAAGTTTCCAGATGGCTGCCTCACATTTTTTGGTAGCCTGCTGCATTCTCACTGAGGTTAGGTAACCATAACAAAAAGCAAAACGAATGACTTCAGTGAAAAGTTTGCCCGGGGCAAAGCCAAGAGGTATGATATTTCTGTTGGATTACAATCAACAGAAGCAACTTAAACTGATGTCGGTTTTGTTCAGAATTCTAGAGATACGTGTAATACATCCAAGGACTTTTAAGATTTTTCAGGCTTTTGATATTTCAGTTGAACAGCTTGGTTGGCCAATTTTTATCCCCCCTGCCCCAAAGCATTTATTAATGAACCTAAGTTGTGAATTTGTGACTGGTGCAAAACCTTTTTATCAGTGTCCTGTAGTTTATAAGTTCACCAATTTCCTGGAAGGATCTAGAATCATATTAGCTGTGACTCTCCTATGTATGTCTCTCAATGAAACACTGCCATTAGCACCAAATATTCCAGCAGTCTAACTAGCTGTGGGCAACATCTCATCTCACTGACAAAATCTGCCATCAGCCTCGATTAATTTGGAGAGCCTGTCTCATCAGAAAAGCTCCATGACAAATCTACTTCTGGTGCTGATGTTAACATGCTGCCATCCAGGCAACAGTCAAAATACATTTGAGTTCCGGACTCCTGTGAAAACTGATCACTGACGCACACCCCTTGCTGAAGGACAGGAGCTGCCCTTCGCTGAGGGTGAAAATTGGTTCCGTGGGGAAAGCTTCAAAGCCATTTCAGCCATTAAAATGTGACTGGATGTATTAGGAAAACAGGAGGGGTTGAAGCAGAGTGTGGAGTTACCATGGGGGCTGGGAAAGCACCTGCTCCAGAGAGTGGCCGAGTGACCGACTGTGTCACCATTCTCGGGAGCAGAAAGCATTGGTGCCAGAGCTTCATTACAGTCAGACGGTTTCATATACCAATTATTGGTGTACTGACCACGTTTAGATAGATTTCATATCAAAAATTAATAATGCCAATGAGGAATGCCACTCTCATTGAGGTGTGGAGCTTGTTGCTCAGGAGGAAAATAAAGATGATGTAGTCGGCCAGGCGCGGTGGCTCACGCCTGTAATCCCAGCACTTTGGGAGGCTGAAGCAGGAGAATCGCTTGAACCCGGGAGGCGGAGGTTGCAGTGAGCCAAGATTGCACCACTGCACTCCAGCCTGGATGAAGGAGCGAGACTCTGTCTCTGTTTACCAGAGAAAAGCTGCTAGAAAGCTTCATGAAACAAGAGAATGTTCAGCTGTGGCCAGGTATGATAAGAGTGGCCTCCTCTAGTGCTGCGATTCTCGAGGCACAGTCATCAGACAGCAGCATCAGCATCATCAGCATCATTCACAAATTGGTTGGAAATGCAGATTCTCACCTGAGGTCAGGAGTTCGAGACCAGCCTGACTAACGTGGTGAAACCCTGTCTCTACCGAGAATACAAAAATTAGCCAGGCGTGGTGGCACGTGTCTATAATCCCAGCAACTAGGGAGGCTGAGGCAGGAGAATC
Source organism: Cacajao melanocephalus (assembly GCA_963573385.1). Lineage (NCBI taxonomy): Eukaryota > Metazoa > Chordata > Mammalia > Primates > Pitheciidae > Cacajao > Cacajao melanocephalus. The sequence goes on from CAUYLG010022713.1 coordinate 10,194, forward strand.
ACTTGAACCCAGGAGATCAAATTCAGAAAGGAGCCGGAGGTTGCAGTGAGCTGAGACTGTGGCCGCTGCCCTCCAGCCTGGGCGATAGAGCCACAGAGCCAGACTCCATCTCAAAAAAGTAAAAAAGAAAAAGAAATGCAGATTCTCTGCCACCAGCCTAAGCCTACTAATCCAGAAAATGCTTGACATAGGGCCTAGTAATCTGCATTTTATGGAGCCCACCCCCCACCCAGTGTTTCTGATGCTAGCTCAAGTAGGAGAACTGTATTCTAGAGAATACAGAGTAAGCTTCGAGTTCACCTCCTAGCCCAGCTGCCCACTCAAAGATGACCTTACAGATGGACTTCACCTTGCTATCCTTCCGTCCTATTTAATCTAGAAAATGGTTAGTCTGTCTAGAAAATGGTTAGTCAAACACCATGATCCAAACCCGCTACTCCGCTCCTTACCCCCTGAGGTGAAGCATAACCTATTCTGGAAGCCTCTATTTCTTCTGCAAATATTCCGGGATTACCCAATGTTCTCTGACCTCATTTTGCATAAATCTAGGTCCTCTGAGGAACTGAGCAGAGCATTATTTAAGAAAAAAAAATTGTTCTGGGCTTGGAGGAGGAAAAGACTAAAATATTCCAGATCAGAATTTATCTAGATCGGGGTTTGGTCAAATCTGGCGGGCTGCCTAATTTTGCAAGTTAAGTTTAGCAGAGGCACAACCATGCTCACCCATTATATATTGTCTAAGGCTACTCTGGAGCTACAACAGCAGAGTCAAGTAGTTGCAACAGAGAAGGCGTGGCCTGTAGAGCCTGAAGTGTTTGCTCTCTGGTCCTTTACAGAAAATACCTTCAGACGCCTTGTCTAGATACACAATCAGTCACCACTGAAACAGAAACTCAGGGCAAGAGGTAGCGTGTGAGGGTCTAGAGCCAGAGAGGAGCAAGGGCTTCCAGTTCTACAGCAGAGGAGGCGCTGCCCTGGAGCAAATCACATGCTTCTCATACCTAAAGCTCCAGGTTTGAACCTAAAAGCAAGTGCAGGGCCCCCAAAATAGAGTCTGGTCTGTCAAAAGCCCCTCTGGGGGCTGGGTGCAGTGGCTCATTGCTGTAATCCCAGCACTTTGGGAGGCCAAAGCGGGAGAATCACTTGAGGTCAGGAGTTCAAGACCAGCCTGACCAACATGGTGAAACCCTGTCTCTAGTAAAATACAAAATTAGCTGGGTGTGGTGGCACATGCCTGTGATCCCAGTTACTTGGGAGGCTGAAGCAGGAGAATCGCTTGAGCCCAGGAGGCAGAGGTTGCAATGAGCCGAGATCCCACCACTGCACTCCAGCCTGGGTGACAGAGCAAGACTCCATCTAAAAAAATAAATAAATAAATAAAAAGCCCCTCTGGGGATCTCACATATACTGGTCCACAGACCACAGTTGGAGAAATGGGAGTTGATCTGGCCTTTCAGATGCAGAAAGATGTAAGTATATCCCACTGTGCTTAGTAAGTTCATCTGATAAAAACCTGGTCCAAAGTTCCCAACTGCAGCTGTGATTTTTTTTTTTTCCATTTTCAAACAAATTTGGCAGGGAGTGAGAGGAGACGTTTAAACTTTCAGGCTAGTTTAATTAATTCAGCCTAGAATGTGTGTAATCACTCATTTAACATTCTTCTCAAAATTTATACGGTGACTATTCCAACTCCATACTTGTAAAGATCATTTTAAATTTATAGAACCCAACTTCCAGCACACCAGAAAATTAAACGTAGCTCTGACTTGTACTATCACATAAACAAGCGCTGGTTCCAAATGAAACCTTCGGGCATTTTGGAATTAGGAAGTTCTAATCTCTCAAAAACGCAGATGGGCAGATAGCTTACACATGTCAAGGGAATCCTCAGGGTATGGTGAGAAAACTGACTGATACCTCTGAGGTAACAAAGAAAATTCTGAAAATTGTCCACTTTACAAACCAGTGCAAAGTTGTCTAGAATTCCATAAGAATTCTAAAAGAACTGAAAAATAAGAAAGAATTTTTGTTCTAAAACTGAGATATTTTAAATGCTTTTTGTTATACAAGCTATAAGATCCCATTATCGAAAATGTATAAAATAGAGAAAAGAAAGTCCACCCGTGGTTCCACCATCAAACACAGTTACTGTGATGAAAAAAACTCTTGAAATTTAAAATTACAGAGTATGTTTTTCTGCTATAGAAAGAACTGTTTCTAAATTGTCAGCGAGATAATAAGAACCACAAAGGTCAGTGATAACAGGTTATAACCAGGACCAAATAATGATTCGTTCTTCAAGTAGCGTCGACAACATACTCTCCATAGGGCCCTCCCCATCTCAACCTTCAAGACATATCCTCAAACACCTTTCCTCCATTCTATTTCTTCTCCCGGATTTCTCTTTCTCTCTCCCTTTCTTAATTGTCTGTAATATAATTACACCTTATGCTGATTGAGCCTTGTGCTGAGCACCCTGTGAGTAGCTACTATTATATTTTAATGTTACCAGTGAGAATCTGGAAGCTTAGAAAAGGAGTGTGGCCAATTGTGACTATTGTGATCCCAAATTTGTTCACAACTCCCCCAGCTATTCGGGAGGCTGAGGCAGGAGAATTGCTTGAACCTGGGAGGCGGAGGTTGCAGTGAGCTGAGATTGTGCCACTGCGCTCCAGCCTGGTACCTGGCAACAGAGTGAGACTCTGTCTCAAAAAAAAAAAAAAAAAAAAAAAAAAAAAAAAAAAAAGGGGGGGTTTGGGGGGGGGGTGTTTTTTTTTTTTTTTTTTTTTTTTTTGTTGGTGTTTGTTTTGATG
>CAUYLG010022715.1:0-26628 GCA_963573385.1 Cacajao melanocephalus
GGGCAGTAGAACAAGAATCCTGTTCTCTCTCCCTCTTTTTCTTCCTCTTTCTTTCTCTCGTACATTCTTTTTTTTTCTTTCTTTCACTCTCACTTTCTTTCCTCTCTTTTCCTTTCTTTCAAAAAATAAAAAAAAAAATAAATTAAAAAAAAAAAAAGAAAACAGAATGGGGCATTTATATACAAAACATGGGGGAGGTGAGTGGAATGTGGGCAGGCAACTTGGCTGTTTTCCATGGGGACTTCTGCATGGTCTGCTTAGGCTTCCTTGGTACATGCTTTTTGAATTCTAGATAGAGTATCCTCAGAGAGCAAGGTAAATGTGGGCGGCATTGTATGAGCCAGCCTCAGATGCCACATAGTGTCACTTCTGACATACTCGATTGGTCAGCTAGTCACAAAAACCTGCCCAGGTTCAAGGGAAGGGGACGTAGACTTCCATCTTGCTGGAAAAATGGCAGATTTCTAGGAAAACATGTGCAATGGGAGATGTTGCTACTGTCATAGGAAAATAGCCTGCTACACTTGTGACTTGAGAAATCCTAACTCTCTCTATATGTAAATTACAGTGGCTCTAATTGGTTATTCTCCCTTGCTTGGCTTGGTTTTTACATTTGCATCTGTCTCTTTGCCCTCACCTTTGCTGCTTATTATTATTTTGGGGCAGAATTTCTGAACATTGGTGACAATTTTATTTTGTGAGCTCTTTTGGGAAAATATTTGAACTTGATTTCCGTCAGGGTTAAAGTAATTGTGGAATTAGTCTCAAGCATAACAACTCAAACGTAAAACATAAAAAATACTGGATTTGTTTGTGATAGTTTTAGGTGATACAAATTTGTGAAATTGTAAAAGGAATTATGAGCATGTCACATGTCTACACATGCAATTTGATTGCTGTCTGTAGTTGTGGAACGGTCACAAGAATCTTGAGCTTTCTCCACATTGTTTTGGGGGTTCAAGACAAATTCCACTTCACAAAACCTAAATCATAGCCACATTAACTCGTGGACTGGAAATGCCGTATTGCCAGTTTTATGACTTTAGCTTTGAGATTTTGTTTTGTTTACCATTTTTTGTAACAGGATTCTGTTTTCCTCCTTCTACCCCACTTTCTCCATCCAGCCAGCTATAGCCGTGCTATATCCTGGCATCTGGGATAATGTAGAAGAGCAAAATCTAAGTCTGGCTTACAGAATCTGAAGAAACTCTTCTGACTTCAAAACTCAGTTCTGTGTCATGGAAATCAGTTATACCATATAATATCTCAACTTAAGTGCAAAGGAGCAAACTTTGGCAAAACTTTATGTAAAGGAAAAACTTTCTCCTCTCCCCTCCCCATATCACCATAGCAACCACATCCTATAAACACACAGCTGCTGTTATCAGAAATCAACTTGTAAAAGTGACCTTTATCCATAGATGAGGCTCTGATGGTTTCATCCCAGTGATTTTATGGCCTGTGAAGCAGCCATTTGGATCAAGGCTAGTGAATTCTTGGTATCAGAGATGCTTCTGCGGACTCCATGTACCAATATCAATAAATAATGTCAACACAACAAAGGTGGAGTTGGTTGATAACGGTTTGAATCTGTGTTCCCACCCAAACTGCATGTTGAATTATAATCTCCAGTATTGGAGGTGGGGCCTGGTGGGAGGTAACTGGGTCATGGGGGTGGATTTCCTTCTTGCTGTTCTCACGATAGTGAGTTCTCATGAGATCTTGTTGTTTAAAAGTGTATAGTACCTCCACCTCACCTTCCTCCTGCTGTAGCCACGGAAGACGTGCCTGCTTCACCTTCTACCATGATATTGTTTCCTGAGGCCTCCCCAGAAACTGAGCAGATGCGGCCATGCTTCCTGTACAGCCTGCAGAACCTTGAGCCAATTAAACCTTTTCTGTATAAATTACCCAGTCTCAGGTATTTCTTTATAGCAGTACAAGAACGGACTAATACATTTGTATAGAATTTCAGTTCTGCTTATCTAAGCTTTATTCAAAAAGGGATAAAAATAAAGGGATGACAGCATTTTAGCTAATGAAAGGGAAGGGCAGGCATAGCTAGGTGGGTGCTATGCATACTGTCTCAGGCTTAACATGCTTTCTGCACATATAGATGATCGACACAGATTTGTTGAAGACCAAGATAAAGGGAGGAAAGAAGGGATTTGGATTATGTTAAACAATAAAGCTGGAAAAATTATGATATAGAATAATGGATTCCTTACCATTGAGATATTGTTATATTATGTAATGAAGTATTCAGTATTACTGCATTGTGCATTTCACTAATAGTTATGGGTTTTTGTCTACTAGGGAGGACCAGTTTGAAATCCTTTGATTCATTACATACTCATAGATCAATGAATTCTGAAAAGACTGCAAGTTTTGTCTGCAACGCCTCCGAATAATGCTTCTTTTGGGTGTAATGGCATCTGGATAACATTTTGGATTTTGTTCTGTTTGCTTCTGATGCCTCTCAATGGTTGATTTCTGATAGTCTTAACACACACACACACATACTTTGGAATAAAGTGAAGGAAGCTGTTAAGATTGTATTCCAACTCATTCTAAACAGAGGGTATGGAAATGCAATTGTGAGAATAATAGATACGATGAAAAAAATCATGTACAGTGCTTTCCCAGGGCACTTGGGACACTTTGAAGATATTAATTAATGCTTGTTAAAGACCTATGGGGTAGGAAAGGGGCAAGCATTATTAACTTGTTTTATAGAGGAAATGAAGCAAGAGAGCTTTAATAAACTCCCTGTATCAAGCAGTAATTATGTAGGAGAAAAACGTGTCAAACCCCAAACTCCTTTTTCTCAGGGCCTTGCTCACCGAAGCACAAGTAAAATTGCTCCCAAATTGCAGTCTTGAGAAAATTTTGGCAAGCCTCGTACTTATCTCTCTTACCTACACATCTTGTTCCTCTGAGCAGGTGTTCTAGGGCCTTTTTACACCGCTCAATCCCCAGCCCTCCACTTCCCTCCCTCTCAGCAGATGAAATTACCTCCTATTTCACAGCGATCCTTGAAGCCATATACGGTGAACTCTCAACCTCCCTTGTCTCTGATTCAAAATTTATTTTTATCTTCACCCATGTTCTGCTCATTCCTTTTTCTTGTTTCAGAGTCTCATCGCCTTTAAAAGTCCAATCTGTCTACCCCTTTTCAGGCTGGCATGCATTACAGCCTTCTGGCAGGGGGCAGGGGAATTTCCACCACCTGCTACCCCCACTACTCTTATCTTTAATCTCTCCTTCTCCCTTAGCTCTTTTCTGTCAAGCTAAAATCAGGCTCCAAACTCCTTCCCTGAAAATACTTTTCCTTAGCCCTGCTTTTCTTTCATGCAACTTCCCTATCTCTCACAATTCCTGTGATTGCTAAATTTCTGAAAAGAGCAGTCTGTGTTCTGTTCTTCTAGGGTCTTTGCAAAGATTGTTTGGACTGCCCTTGTTGTCCTGAGAGGCTGCAGAAGCTCTGAACCAGATTGCCTGGGTTCATTTCCAATGAGAGCAAGACTGCTCTTATCATGACTCTGCTGTTTACTGGGAAGAAGTGATCCTTGCATTTTTGCTGCCTTTTCAAGCACGGATTTACACTACTCTAGCAGTTTACAGCAGCTCTATCTGGAGAGGTGTCTCATCTGCTTTTATGTTCAAAATTGAGCTCATGTCTGAAATAAATACTCACGTTTCCCTTGGAATTCAGTTGAATTTGTACTTTGTTAAGGAGAATGGCTTACATTTTTGAAATTTAGATTTTTTTCTTTTTCTAATTGGAAGTGAGGAAAAGAGAAATAACAGCCACCATTGCTAAGTAAAAAATACATCTACACATAATGGCCTGGCTACCGTACACAGATCTTTAGCCTCTCCTATCAAAATCACTGTACCCACAGAAAGGATAATTACTTAGGCCTGGGGAAGCAATTTTTATTTTTTTAGACTTTAAGGTAAAGATAAGGCAAAAATTACCTCACTAGTTACCTGGAGTTCTCATAGCATTTCTTTCTTCATTTGGTTTAAAATTACTGATTGGATAGATAAGAAAGGTCTAAATATATCATGAAGATTGCTTTAGAATAAGGGAGGTGTTCTGTTTAAGGGGAGAGAGAAGAGTGAACAAAGGGCTAATGGCTTATTGGTAGTAGTTATCTGAGTAACAAGGCACCATTATGTTAAAAATGGAATTTGATAACTTTTGTAACAAGAGACTGTCAATCTATACATAAAATAAAAGCCGGGGGATGTTACGTAGTGCCTATAGCTGGTGGCCATTAGATAGACATTCATTCATTCGACAAACATTTATGGAACACCTTCTAAATGAGGCACTGGGAAGGAAGGAGAGAATTACCCAGTGTTTGTTCTGATGGAGTGCACAATCTAGGGCATGGAACAGGTAGGTAAAGAGATAGCGTGCACATGATAAATGCATTATTAAGATTTCCCTAGATGTCTAATGAAGTGATGCAGGCTTGGAGGAACATGGCAAGCTTTCCCTGTGGAGGTGCCTACAGGGAAGCATGCAGGAGGGTTAAGCTGGAGAAGCATGGAGGAGAGAGAGTGAGAAGGTACTTGGAGAGAAAGAGAATGGGGAAATTCGGGGAGCAGAATCTGAAGAGGAGAGGATGCAAGATAGGGCTGGAGAAGTAACCCAAGTCTGAATCAAAAATTAAATGATGCTGAAATAATACTAATGAGAGTGAAAATGGAGTGAGAAAATACAAATAAAGAACTAGGCGAGGCGTGCTGGCTCACGCCTATAATCCCAGCACTTTGGAGGGCCGTGGCAGGTAGATCAGGAGGTCAGGAGTTCAAGACTAGCCTGACCAAGATGGTGCAACCCTGTTTCTACTAAAAATGCAAAAAAATTAGCTGGACATGGTGGCGGGCGCCTGTAATCCCAGTTACCCAGGAGACTGAGGCAGAGAATTGCTTGAACTTGGAGGCAGAGGTTGCAGTTAGCTGAGATCGTGCCACTGCACTCCAGCCTGGGCGACAGAGCGAGACTCTGAGACTCCATCTCAAAAAAAGAAAAAAAAAAAAAAAAAAAAGAACTAAACATTACAAATAAAAGGTTCTGGCTGGGAATGAGAAATGTAAACCATGACTTAAAAAAGATGATTGTAAACCAGACTGCATGTGGGTCTGGGTCTGAGTGACCTTGACACAAGCACAATAACTCCAAGAGCCCAAAACTCTTTAAATGGCCTCTTAGGCTCCAGATCGCAGTTCTGCTCTCTAATACACTGTTCTTGTATTTCAAGGGAAACCCACTCTCTACCTGTCTTTATTTTCATCTTTCTTTCTTATGACCTACCGTAGGTCAATGTAGACGAGATGTAAGTTTGTTTTGATCTTGAGATATCCCTTCTAGTCACAAAGATAGATGAACTAGGCTGTGCTTGCTTTGTGGGTAGAAGTCTGGAGTGGCTGTGTTTCCACCCTGCTCCTTGAGTAATTCCTGCACATGTTTTAGCTCTCATGATCTCAAGTGGCTCACCTTTGTAAAAAGGATTTTCACAATGCAACTGGCAGTTTTATAAAGAAATAGACGGTGTTTATAAAGAAACAAAGAACTACTTCACCAGTTTTACAGAGTGTGGAGCAACTTCGACAATGCTTGGCAACTATTTTTTAAACATGGAGTTGAAAATGAAAAAGCATACAGCTTCTGAGATGGTTATTTCTTTTCTTACTTCTGTTGTATATTTGCTCTGCTGAAAAACAGATTTAAAAGCAAAGCAGAGGAGATAGCATTTACTCAGCCCGTGTTAACATTTCGCTTGTTTTCCCATATGTTACATCACAATAACCCAGTGAGGTTGTGAGGCAGGAAGTGTTATTGTCCCTATTTTATAGAGGAGGAAACTGAGGACCAAGAGATTGAATAATGTGCAGAAGATCACAGAACTGGTAAAGAGCTGTGATTCTAGGTCCTGCCTATTTGATTCTGAAGCTTAAGTTTTTCCCACAGCAGTAAGTTACAGCATTTTTGGGGGGCCTTTATACTCACAGGACCCTATTTTTCTTCTTTGTTGGTAAAAGCTGTAATAAAATATACAAACAGGAAAGTGCACATATCTCAGAAGTGCATAACTTGATGAAGTTTTCAGATGAATAACATGCCCATGAATTAGCTTCCAGATCAAGAACCAAACACCATCATCGTCCCCAAAAGTTCCCACCCAATCATGAATCCCCACGTCCAGAGCAACCAGTATCCTGACTTCTACCATAGGTCAGTTTTGCCTTTTTTTGTACTTTATACACAGGGATTCATACGGTCTTCTGTGTCTGACTTATTTCCCTCAATATTATGCTTGTGAGATTCATTTATAATAGTGCATGCCATCAAATGGTATTCATTCTCATTGCCATTATAGTATTCCAGTACACAAATATTCAGTTTTTCATTCTTTTGTTGCTGGGACATTAAGCAATTTCTTGCTTAGGCTTTGTAGCAGACAGAATAATGGCTCCCCAAAGATGTCCATGTCCTCATTCCTGTGAATATGTTACCTTACATAGAAAAAAGGACTTTGCAAATGTGATTAAGTTAGGGATCTTGAGATGGGAAGATTTTCCTGGATTATCCAGGCCTGGATATATAATCATGAGTCCTTATAAGAGAGAGGTGGGAGAGTCAAATTCAGAGAGGAGATAGGATGATGGAAGCAGATGTTAGAGGGATGCATTTTGAGGATGGGGAAAGGGGCCAAAATATAAAGATGGTGGTTGGCCTCTAGAAGCAGGAACAGGCAAGGAAACAGATTCACTCTTAGCTTCTCCAGAGGGAGTGTAGCTCACTGACACCTTGATTTTAACCCATAAGACAAATTTTGGACTTCTGACCTAAAAACAATAATATAATAGATTTGTGTTGTTTTAAACCACCAAGTTTGTGGTAATTTGTTACAGTAGCAGAAGGAAACATACAGTGCTCCTATGGATAGTGCTACCATGAAAATTCTGATACTTGTATTTTGGTAAAAATACAACCATAATACTGTTGAGTGTCTCCCTGGGAGGGAGACTGCTGAGTCAGAGGATACGCATATTTCAGCTTTACTTGACAATGTCAGATCAGTTTCCAAAGTGTTTATATTAATATACACCCCCACTAGGAGTGATGCGAGTTCTCGTTACTCTATGTCTTTGCCAATATTTGGTTTGTGTTTTTTCATTTTAGAAATTCTGGGAGTGTGTAGTGGTATCACTTTGTGGTTTTAATTTGCAGTTCTGTGATGACTAATGAGGTTGGGTACTTTCATGTATTTATTGGCCATTCGAATATTCTTTTCTTGTGAAGTGTTCGTTCAAGTCTTCTGCCTCCTTTTTCTTCTGACTAGTTATCTGTCTGTTGTGATTATTTTGTCTACAGAATTCCACTCAGATCTGCTCTCTTGAAACTGTAGCCCCTACTTCAAAATTACCTTTCCTTGTTCTTTCCCATTCTTCTAACTCCCATTTCTTCAGTTGCCTTAAGGGAAACACATCATAAGCTGATTCAGACCTAGACATGACTCACTGTTAGCAGTTTGTAATTACCACTTTGAGAGCTTTGCAATTTTGAAAAAGCCTTTTTGGTTTTTTAGAGTTTGTGCATCCTCCCTTAACTTTGGCCTGCATGGCAAGACCCAGCAACTCTTCCATTTAAAGCTACTTGGGACTTTCTACCTACAAGGAAAGTCAGCCTCATAGCCTCCTTTCTCTGCAGCTGGCTTTGACTGTTAACAGAAAGCTCAATGGATTATGGAGTTAAGGATGAGTAGGAAAACACCAACATAATTGTAATCCTTCAGTTTGTTTCCAAAGATGTGCCATTCCTTGTGTTGTCTTTCAAGAAGGAAATCTTAAAACACAGTAACAAATTTATGTATAATATATAAACATGTAATATTATAAATACTACATGAATATTATATACATATGTATTTTATTTGTTCTGCAGTTCTATCAATTTTAGCACAAGTACAGATTTATATAACTATTGCACAAACAGAATACAGAATAGTTTCATTATTCCAAACAATTCTCTTGTGCAAGCCTTTTAAAAGAACATTCTCCCCAACCTGTAACTGTTGGCAACCATGGAACTGTTCTGTATCCGTATAGCTTTTTGTCTTTTTGAAAATTTTATATAAATGGAGTTTTACAATATGTAATCTTTTGAAACTGGTTTCTTTCACTCAGCATAATACCTTTGAAATTCATCCAAGTTGTGTTTTCAATAGTTTGTTCCTCTTTATTCTTCCCTTTACCATTCCTTCTTATTGTTCCATTCCATTGTGTGGATGTACTAACAGTTTATCTATTTACCTGTTGACGGGTATTTGGATTCTTTCCAATTTTTGGCAATTATGAACAAAGCTGCTATAACCTTTTGTGTATGGGTTATTGTGTGAACATAAGTTTTCATTTCTCTAGGGTAAATACCCTGGAATGAGATTGCTTGGTCATATAGTAAATGCATGTTTAACTTTATAAGAAATTGTCAAACTGCTTTCAGAATGGCTGTGCTAATTTGCTCTATCACCAGTAGTATATGAGAGTTCCAGTTACTCTGCATCCTAATCAGCACTTGGTATTATCAGTATTTTTTATTTTAGCCATTCTAATAGGTAGAGATAACTATGATTTTAATGTAAATTTTCCTCATCACTAATGATGTTGAACATCTTTTTGTATGGTTATTTGCCACGTTTGTATCCCCTTTGGTGAGTGTCTGTTTGTTTTGCTAATTTTTCAAAAATTTGAGTTGTCTGTTTTCTTCATGATAAGTTTTGAGAGTTCTTTATGGATTCCGAATATATATCTTTTGTTACATGTATGACTTGCGAATATTTTCTTCCAGTTCGTTGCATAACTTTTACTACTCTTAAAAGTGACTTTCACCAAGCAAATATTTTTAATTTTGATGAAGACTAGTTCATCAATTTTTTTCTTTTATGTATTGTGCTTCTGGTGTCGTGCTTAAAATAACTTTGCTTATCACTAGGCTATAAGGGTTTTCTACGATGTTTTTCTTCTGGAAGTTGCATAGATTTACATTTTATTTATATGATTCATTTTAGTTAATTTTTGGATGACATGTGAGTTGAGGTTTAGGTTGAAGTTTATTGTTTTTTTGCTTATGGGTATCCAATTGTTCCAAGCTCATTTGTTGAAAAGACTATCATTTTTTCCCCCATTGGATGCTTTTATACTTTTGTTAAAACAGTGTGTATTTGTATGGCTGTTTCTGGACTCTCGATCTTTTTTTCCATTGATATATGTGTCTATCCTTTCACACCTACTCTCCTGATTATTATGGTTTTATAGTAAGGCTTAAAATTGTATAGCAGTACTCCTCTATTATTAATCTCCTTTTTCAAAATTTTAGCTATTCTAGTTTTTGCCTTGCTATATCCATTTTAATGTCATCTTGTCTACAGGTAAAAAAAAATATCCTACTGGGATTTTGATTAGTACTGAATTAAACCTATGGATTAATTGGAGGAGAGTTGATATCTTTACTATGTTGAGTCCTCCAATCTATGAACAAAATATGTCCCTCTCTTTCTTTTCTAATTTATTTCATCAGCATTTTGTAGTTTCTTGCAGAAGAATTTTGTATATGTTTTGTTGGATTTTTTCCTAGGTATTTAATTTTTTGGAGTTATTATGAATAATATTTTTGAAAATTTTGGCTCCCAAGTTTACATTAATAGTTTATAAAAATAGGATTGATTTTTGAGTGTTGACCTTTCATCCTGTGACCTTGCTAAACTCACTTAGTTTTAGGAAACTAATATATATAGGTATATGTTATATATATAAAATATATATTTCTGGAGATTTTCTTTTTACACACTCTGTATCTCATCTGTGAATAGGGACAGTTTTATTCCTTCTTCTCCAATCTGTATGCTCTTTATTCTTTTTCTTAACATTATTTCACTGGCTAAGACTTCCAGTACAATTTCTGAATCGGAGTGGTAAGAGTGAAATTATTGTTTTGTTCTTGATTGAAGTAGGAAAGTATTTAGTCTTTTACCATTAAGTATAATGTTGGCTATAGGTTTTTAATAGATTTTTTTTTCTTCTAGGCTAGAGTGCAGTGGTGGAGGAAGAGGAGGTATTTCCCAAAGTCTGTTCTTTTTTATCATTTTTTTTTTTTTGAGATAGAGCCTTGCTCTGTCACCCAGGCTGGAGTGCAATGGCACGATCTCGGCTCACTGCAACCTCTGCCTCCTGAGTTCAAGGAATTCTCATGCCTTAGCCTTCTGAGTAGCTGGACTTATAGGTGTGCACCACCATGACCAGCTAACTTTTGTAATTTTAGTAGAGATGAGGTTTTGCCATTTTGGCCAGGCTGGTCTCAAACTCCTGACCTCAAGCAATTCACCTACCTCAGCCTCCCAAATTGCTGGGAATACATGTTATTTTTATAGATCTTTTTATCAGGTTGAGAAAATTATTTCTGTTTCTTCTTGTTGAGTTTTTAAAAATCATGAATACATGTCAAATTTTGTCAAATGCTTTTTCTGCATCAGTTTACTGAATCGTGTTAAAATCCCCTTTAGACAGTTAGATTTACACTGATTTTCAAATATTGAGCCAGCCTTGAATTGCCAGGACAAACCACACTTGATCATGATACATTATTCTTTTTGTATATCACTGCATTCAATTTATTGACATTTTGTGGAGGATTTTTGCATTTCTGTCCATAAGGGTTATTGGTCTATGGTCTTCTTTTGTACTATTTTTGTTTGGTAATAGTATCAGAGTAACGCTGGCCTCCCAAAATGTACTGGGAAGCATTCCCTCTATAGACTGAAACAGTTAGTATAGAGATGGAATTTGGTAGAATTCAGCAGTGAAACCATCTGGGCCTGGAAGTTCATTTTTTGAAGACTGCTTTTATTACAGATTAAATTTATCTTATTGGACTAGTCATGTTATTTATTTCATCTTAAGTAAGCTTTGATAGTTTGTGGTTTTTGAAGAATTGATCCCCTTTATATAAGTTGGCAAATTTATGTGCACAGAGTTGTTCATAATATGCCCTCATTTTCTTTTTAATGGCCATGGAGTCTGTAGTGATATCTTTCCATTTATTTCTGATATTAGTGAGTTATGTTTCTCTCCTTTTTTTCTTTGTTAGTCTTGGTAGAGGTTGATCAGTCTTGCTTTTCAAATGAGCAGCTCTTGATTTCATGTATTTTCTCTATTAGTTTTCTGCTTTCAATTTCATTATTTTTCTCCTTCTGCTTTGTTTTCTATTATCTTAAGATATAAGCTTATATTGTTTATTTGTAATCTTTCCTTTTTCCTAACAGAAGCATTTAATGCTATAAGTTTCTCTTTAAGCACTGTTTTAGGTACATCACAGAAATTTTGATATGCTGTACTTTTATTTTTATTTAGTTCAAAATATTTTCGATTCTTCAAATTTTTCTTTAGACTCCTGTTTTGAACTATGGATTACTTAGAAGTGTGCCTTTAATTCTAAGTGTGTAAATATTTTTTCATTGTTTCTTTTATTAATTTCTGGTTTAATTGAATTGTGATCTGAGGATATACCTTGTGTTATAGATTTGTTTGATAACTCAGGATATTTCCTATGTGCCTTTAATTCTAAGTGTGTAAATATTTTCTTGTTATGTTTCTTTTATTAATTTCTGGTTTAATTGAATTGCGATCTGAGGATATACCTTGTGTTAAGATTTGTTTGATAACTCAGGATATTTCCTATCTTGGTAAATGCTCCATGTAACTTTTAAAAAAAAGGCTTTCTGCTGCTGTTTGGTGCAATTCCATACATACTAGATCCAGTAAATTGATGATGTTGTTCAGTTCTATATCCTTGATGGTGTTTTGACCACTAGTTCTATTTTCTACTGAGAGAAGAGCATTGAATTCTCCAGGTATAATTGTGGATTTATCTTTTTTTGGTCTAGTTTTGCCAGCTTTTGATTCATGTATTTTGCAGCTTTGTTCAGCACATATACATATAGAATTGTTAGGTCTTCTTGGTGAATTAACCCTTTATCATTGTTTAATGTCTCTATAATTTGACTTAATCTTTCTATCTGCATTTGGAATTCAAGAAAAATAAGGCTGTGGCATCATGGATTCTTTATTGTACACTTAGTCCTGATTATATTTTGCTCTTTCTATAACGTTAACGTGTAAAGGTTTTGACTCTTCTAATATTAAACCAACACCACCTGTTTAGCCATATCTTAAACACAGAAAAGTTAGAAGAATTTGTCATTGAGAAACTTTCAGTCTTGGTGAAGTCATAGACATTTTGCTAGAGTAAATGGATTTCTGCTTTTTCTCTTAAAGTCTGTGGTAAGAATTGTCTGTGTTTGAAAGGCTTAGTTTCAGTTTGTGGATTCTGAGTGGATGAAGATTCATACGATCATTGTCCAAGAGTTCTCTCTGTTTTGGTTTTCCTCCATCTCATAGATAGACAGTTTCTAAGAGAGGGAAGAAATCTCTCCATGACATAGGAGGCTAAAGAAGATGAACACAGACAAAGAGACTTGTGGCAGTGAGGGAAATCAAATCTTCAAAAGGATTTTTCCCTTTCCCCAGCAGCCTTAAGATTTGGTCACTCAGGCCACTGCACTTCTGATAGACTAATTATCTGATGGGTTGTGGCAAATACAATAGTCTCTAGCCTGTTTCACTTAAGCTGAGGCTTTGCACTGAAAATGACATGGTGCCAATTGTCTCTGAAACAACCTTTCCTTGTTCCCAGTCTGCCTCTGAAGCAGGAAATGATCATTCTGGAGAGTAACATGGAGAAGCAGCAAGAGGTTAGGAAGGTAGGAGAAAGGGCAAAAGTCCCTGAAACATTTCTCTTGGTTCTTCTTATATACGTCAAGTTAATTATGCTTCAGCTGAAATAATAGACGGTCACCAAATTGAACACCACCCTGAAATTCATTCTCAGAATTAAACTACCATAGATAACTGCTTAAATTGTGAGCGTTAGTATAGCATCAGCACAGTCCTTGAATGAAGTATGAACTTGTATTCACTCCAGAACAATCCATTACCCGCCACATAACAGAAAATGCCATTTATTGCAATTTGTGATTACTTAGAAGCATGTAAGTTGTGGCTATACTGTATACTTCTGCATTAGTGATGTGTGTGTTGAGTGTTCAGGGAAGAATAGACACAGATTTTTTTTCTACATCTCTACTTGAGTACTTGTAAAAATTCCTAAGAGAGTTAAGGCTGCTGTCTCTTTATGTTGCAAATGGCATCTCTGTTCATATGTTCCTCTGGGACTCAAACAGATACTGACCAGTCTCAAATAGTCAGCTTTTGAATGTAGTATTAAATTGGAGGAATTGATTGAGCACAATGTAGAAGGTATTAGAATCCTCTTGCAAAGACTCCAACCCTGGATGTCCATTGGAGTTGCTTAAGAAGTGGGGCAGTCTTTCAGAAAATATGGATGCTTATGACAAACTCCAAGCCATTCCAATCAAAACTTTGGGGTGACACTCAGACAGTAGAATTTTTAAAAAGTCAGTCAGATAAGTTTAATGTGCAACTTGGGTTAATTACCTTTACTATACAGAATAGCAGAGGAAGAAACCAAAAAATGTAAAGGGAGGGTAGTTGTGGCTGTAATTTGTTCAAATCAAAGTTTAAATGCATATTGAGTATTTCAGATAGAAGTAAATCCAGGCATGCTGCTTAGAGTATTTCTGAGACTACTCTGAGGACTGAAGAAAAGATAAAATTAAATGTCCCTGACACAAAGTAAATATTTAATAAATCCTTATTGTTTTCCCTTAAACATGCCTACTGCCAGAGACCTATCATGTACTGATAAGTATACTCAACCTTGCATAAAACTTTGTCCCTTTGCTTGGTTCTTATTCCATGCTTCCTGACTCTTTCACATCCTGGCATGCTGAGAGAAGGATATTTCACCTGCACACTGGAGTGAACAGCTGAGACCACTGCTTGGCTGCTCTGAAGTTCAAGGGGTCAATATCTGGTGGGAAACTGACTCATCTGGCTTCTTGTCCCTGGAAGACTGGAAAGTTTGCAAGAGTTTACTGGGTATTGGCTAGCATATACCTCTCAAGACTATTTTCATTTTATGCACAGCAATAAGGAGACATGAAGCCACCAAGATGGTTGTCAGCATTGTCAGGTAATAAAAAGAGCTACAGTTTGTCAAGTGACTATTAAGTGCTATTTACTATGCTAAAGAGCTTACCATATATCAGCTTCTTTTATTGCTCTTACCACTGTGTAAGATAGGCATATTTATTCCTATTTTCCATTTTCCAGATAAGAAATGATTTGCCACAGCCATATTCCTAATCATGATTCTGTGCCACCCCAAGGTATCTAAGCATCTCTGTGCTAGTCACTCTATTTCTAGTCAGTCCTTCCTGGATTTGCCAGTGGCAGAGCCCTGAAAGGAGTATTCTACCCCAGATTTTAGCTACCTGGAGCCCCTCTCCTCTTCCTTCATGATTCAGATCCTGCCTCCTCTTTGTGATCTTCCTGACCACCATGTTGGTCTTCATCTTAGACCTTGAAATCCTGTAGGATTTGGATTTGTAATTTGTAATCTTGTCTGTTGCACACACCCTTTTTATTCCATGGGTTTCTATGTAGGTGCTCCATAAATGTTTACTGAATGAAGGGATTCAATAATTAACGAATTTATAACACACTGGGTGACCTTGAGCTTGCTTAATTCTTTGTGCCTCTGGAAAATGAGAAGTACATGGATAATCTCGAAAATCCTTCCAACTTGGAAGCCTGTGACTCTCCCCATCTTGGGCAGTTTTTGCTTCCACCCATCCTGTTGGATGATTGAGATGCACTCTGTGAGCATCCAGGAAAGCCCTGACCCTTTGCCAGAGCTGGTGGTGAGAATACTGTCAGTGCCTGTCCCTATCAGAGCCCTTGGAAAGATCTAATTACATCTCCAGGAGCCCGAAAGGCAGAAAGAAGAAAGAAATGAAGAAAACTATGTTTGCGCTTTTCTAATTTATGATCATAAAAAAAAAAAAAAGAGGCATGGAGAGGAGGCTCAATGGTACCAAGGTCGCAGAATAAATTGGTGACCTGACCCAGATAGGAAGAGGCTCAGATGGCTATTTACTTAGGGACCTCTTTCAACTTGAGGTGGGAGCTGAGCCCTAAGGAGTTCCTCAGCATGGCACAGGGTGGCGTTTTTGTCAGCGGCAGCTCTTTCAGGGAACCATAACTGCAGTCATATTGAATCATGAACTAGATTAGCCACATTAGAGGTTTAGCTACAGTATATTTCAAAGTTAAGACACAGGCTGTGGCCGTGGTATCAAAACCTGTAATTTCTGATGCAAATGAATGGCATGAAAAATGGCCTCTGGCTACTGGGACAGACAGAAGAATATGTGAGTGAAATAACATGGCAGTTATGTCAAAATTGGAAGAATAACTATATTCCAGAATAGTAAATTATCGTCACGGCCTGACTGGTGGAGTAACCCATAACGGAAGAGATTGTGTTTTGTTTTCTTTTTTCTTTTTATACCTGGATAAAATTACATTGTCAATTTTGTTTAGTCCCTCTTTAAAACCTGAACATTCATTTTTGAAAGTATGTGTGGAACATAAGGTGACATTTGGAAAGAAAGCATAATTTTCAAAGAATACTGATCCCATTAGTTCTTACATTACAGATGCCAGTGAATTTAACTTTTATAGTGTTGCTAACACATGGAAGGCATAAAATGGACATTCAGTTACCCAGGGTTTTCAACAACATCTCAGGGAAGTACCTGAGCTTTATAAAATATTTTGTGAGGGCACACTACGGTATCAGGTTTCATGGGCATAAGGCCTGCAAGCAGAGTAGGAATAAGAAATCTCTACTTCAAGTTCTAGGGCCATTTCTTCTTATTGGCTGATCACCTTCATGCAACCTACATAATCATACTGAGCCTATTCTTATCTTCAGAATAGGGATAATAATAGCTTCTTCACACTCGTAAAGATGAAAAATTATAATACGGGTAAAGCATTCAACTTTACCTGTTATACAGCTAGACATTCTTTAAAGGAGAGCTGATATTATTATTATTGTTATTTAATCTTCTCATGTATGCATCTTTAAAAATTTATAGCTTTAGGATTGACTTGGAGATTAAAATAAGTAGGTGGGCTTAGCATTTTGTTTACATATTTAACATTTGCCCATGTTTCAGTTGACTCACTGTGGGCTGTTTGTGTATAGTGAACTAGGTAACCCTCCTAAAGGCAGCATTTGGAAGAATGTTTGACCAACTAATCTGAAAGACAATCCTAGTATATTTCATCTTCATTTCTAAAAATATCATTTATTAAATATTAGTGTTATTAAAATATACAATAACAGTAACTCACAGCTTTTCATCTTGCTAGCTGTGTGATCTGAGACTAAGCCTCTCTGTGCTTCAGTTTTCTTGTCTAGAAAATGAAAGTAATATCTATTAAAACATTGTTGTAGGGATTAAACAAGGTAATGCTCATGGATGCTAGGCATGGTGTCCATCACACGGTATGGCATGCATAAATAGTGGTTATTTAAAAAGTTATATCAGGCCCAAAATCATAATTTGATCAGGGGGCAGAAATATTTACAGGCTTTCTCATTCATGGAAATCATGTAAATATACAAATAGTTACTAAAAAGTGATCATAAGAATGGATGTAATTTCTGTGTAGAAGACGGAATTTTGTGGGAATTTTTATGACTGGATGGGATTACTTACTTGGGATTCTTAGCTCCCAAAAACCATGGTAGAAAGGAAAATAAAATGGAACATTGTTAAGTAATTTACTATATTAACGAGAAGTGAGACCAGCTAGTCAGCTAGTGGTTTTGTTGTTTTTGTTTTTTATTTTTTTAAATCTACTATGTTGGCTACCAACAAGTAGGTGTGGTCTTGGATTTATGTTATTGGTAACCTTAGTTCAATACAGGGCATTATAGTGTTCAAAGCAGTTTCCATAACTGTTATTTCTGTAGGAAAGCGTGGGTATGATAAAGAGGTGTGACTGGTATCGGTAAATGTGAGGAAAGCTAGTAAAAAATATTATGGCCTGAGAGAACATTTTTGTAGACCAACATATGTATATAGATATGGTTTGCTAACTGAGGATTTGAAAATGATCTTTTTTGCCATCCAATAATTTTGGTTGTGGGTCTCTTATTCCTTTTGTTAAAAACCCTCAAACCCACCAATTTGCACTGGGTTTTTTCCTTGGTGAATATAATGCATTACCATAATTCAAGTCATATTCAGTTGATTCTGTGGTTTCAGGGAGCCCATACACTTCAAATTTATTTCCAAGGTCATGAAACCATCCCCTATGGCAAGTGCGAAATGCCTTTGATGTGGTGGGCACAACATCTGTGCAGACAGACACACTTAATTCATGCAGTGCTTTGATTTCACATTTTGGTTGAGAGGTAAGGGCTTTTGAATCCCTGTACATTTAATGTTAAGTCACATTAAACAATTAGGAAAATGGGGGTCTTGACAGTGGGGTAGATGGTACCCTGGCTATAAAATCTGTCCTGGAATACCTTTGCAAGGGAAAAGAAGGACTCCTATACTATTGTTATTGCCTTCACCTTTGTTTACATGAATCAGGTACTGGAATACAACATATTCAATGCAGCATATTCAATATTGACCTGCATAGTTCCTAAATCTGTCTCTCCTCCTGGTTCCCCCAAAACAGTGAGTAGCACCAATGTTCTCCCAGGTGACTATGCCAGAGCCCTAGTGTCATTCTTCACTTATTTACCTCCTTCCCCTCCATATCCAACTGATTGCCGATACTGACTAATCCTGAAGTTGCTCAAATTTGTCTATCACTGTTTTGTCCTCATCTCTCACTTGGATAATTACCAGTCTCCCAGATTTCCTTCTTGACTTCCAGGCCTGTTCCACTCCAATCCTTCTCTATTCTGTAGCCACGATGATATGTTTAAGCCACTTCCCTTCCTGAAGTATTTTAATGTTTTCTTGCTGCTTCCTGGATAAAGAAGATCCAAGTTCTTTTTATCCAGTTTTGAAGACTCTTCCCAGATCTGAGCGAGCCTCCTGTGTTAGCACTCTCCACCTTGCATTCTGGGTCCATGCTCTTCTTTTTGAATGGAACACTCGTTTTAGCTTCTTGCCTTGGCTAAATCCCATCTCTCTTTTAAGGCTCAGCTGAGATAGAATTATCACTGGAAAGCCTTCCCTGACTGGCACCCTCAACTCCAAGCCAGGACTGAGTTATCGGGTCCTCCCACACACCCTGCATTCCCTTCCTGCATGGAGCTCCTCATGCTACATTCCATTTCCTCTGCCTTTGTCCACATCTGCTGACTGTAAACTCCTCTGAGCTGTGATTAGTTCCAGTGCCTACCAGAGTGGCACATTTTCAGAGTTCAAAAAATATCTGTTAATAAATATATAATTTTAAATCTCCCACCCCCTCTCCCTACCACTAAATACCAGACCTTGGTATAGGTTTATTTGTACATCTGAGTCAATGTTAGGCCCCTTTATAGCCCATTTCTATTAAAGACTCCTTTACAGAAATGTCACTGGAAAGCTAGAGCTTTTTTGATGTAATAAAATATTATTAAAGACACCAGAGCATGAAGTTTCATATCTAGTCCACAGGTAGTGGAAATAGAGCAGAACTGATTTACAGCTTCTTGTAGAGAGTTAGCTATGGATACCAGTACGTGGAAAGGATGTTTTATGCACACATCTCTTGCCTTTTCCTAGATTATGGATCTTTTCTGAATGGTAGTATTTAATTGGGTAATAAGGGAATAAATTTTTCATGTATACAAGTAATTCTTAAGCATTGTCATTTATGCAAGGCTGGGTAGGCACTGCTGGGACTTTAAAGAAGCTGGATTCTGTTTTAGGCTGGGTGCAGTGGCTCATGCCTGTAATCTCAGCACTTTGGGAGGCTGAGGCAGGTGGAGCACGAGGTCAGGAATTTGAGACCAGCCTGGCCAATATGGTGAAACCCCATCTCTACTAAAAATACAAAAAATGAGCCAGGCATGGTGGCATGTGCCTGTAGTCCCAGCTACTAGGGAGGCTGAGGCAGGAGAATCACTTGAACTCAACAGGTGGAGGTTGCAGTGAGCCGAGATCATGTCACTGCACTACAGCCTGGGCAATAGAAAAAAAAAAAGATAGTTTCTGTTCTAAAAGATCTTGGAATATTGGGAAGATGAGATTTAAATAAAAGTATCAATTAGAAAAAAAGTTAAAATGGGACTTATTCAGATAGCTGTGGCAGTTGAGCAGGGAAATGCTGAAGGGAGGAGATGCCACTTGGCGACAGGGCAAGAGAAGTATAAATTTCTCAACTACCGCTCCCCTGCTGCCCCCCATAAAATGGAACTAAATGGGCCCTGGAAGAAGCATGAATTTGGAGCTATATGAATTTGTGACTCTGTTACTCCCTTGAGCTGTAGGACATTGGGAAAGCTGCTTAATAATTCTGATTAAATTTTCTTATTAAAAAATGGGGATAAGCCACACTTCATTAGATTACTAGAATACAAAATATGTGAGTTAACATGATTCATGCAAAATTGTCTAACAGTATGACAATTTATGTAAACATAAGGTCTCACAGTGCACAGGAATTGCTTTTATGTCTAGGGGTCAGAGGAACATCTTAGAGGGAAGCCAACTTTTAAAAGGAAGATTCAAATATGCACTAGGTTTTGCCCAGGATCCAGGAGGCAATATTTTGTATAAAGAAGGTAAGCAGAATGGAGTGATTACGGGGGCTGGAAGAGTGTTTCTAGGAGCAACCAGGCATATGATGACCAGGGTAGATGCCAAGTCAGGCACTACAGGGGTCACCTGGAAATCTAGGAAGACAGTGAGTTCATGTATTATGAACTACCCAATGTTGTAGGCAAAATTCCAAAATGACTGCTATTGGCCTATGCTCTTGTACAATCCCATCCTCTTGAATGTGGGTGAGATTTGCAAATATGATGGGATTTCTTTCCCATGATTATGTTATGTTGTATGGTAAAATGGATTTTGTAGGTGTAATTAAGGCCACCTAATCAGTTGATTTTGAATTTCTCAAAGGGAGAATATCCTGAGTGGGTCTGACTTAACCAGATGGGCTTGTAAAAGAGACAAAAGGTAACAACAGACTCTCTCTTGCTGGTATTAAAAAGTCAGTTACTATGTTTTAAGATGAGAAGTCCACATGGCAAGGACCTGAGAATGGTTCCTGACCAAAAGCCCGCAAGAAAACAGGGACCTTGGTCATCTAACTACAAGCAAATGAATTCTTTCAATAACCAGTGAGCTTTGAAGGGATCTTGAATTTCAGATGAAATCACATCCTTGGGAAACAATTTGATTTCAGCCTGGTGAGACCTGGAGGACCTGGCTAACCCATACCCAGACTCCTGACCCAAAGAATCTGTGAGATAATAAATCTGTGTTGTTTTAGTGACTAAGTTTGTGGTAGTTTGTCCTGTGGGAATAGAAAATGAATACATGTGCTGTTTCTTGTCTACCCCAGGCAGAACAGCCTTTTGAATCTAGAGCCTTCTGATGACTCTTTAGTTAAAGCCCCAGTCACATTATTTTGTAAGGTTGGTTTACAGCTATGACTTTCCCTCTAGGATGTGAACTCTTCATAAGAAACTAGATGTAGTAAAGTTGGTCTTTGGAATCAAGGTGATCTGTGTTCTATACCTGACTCCATCAATTAATAGTTATATGAATTTTGAGTCTATTCAATCTCTCCAAACATCAGCCCTCATGTGCAGAATGGCAACAACACTGCTAGACCAGTGGTTCTCAGTTGGGGTATTTTTTTTTTTTTGAGACAGAGTCTCACAGTGTTACCCAGGCTGGAGTACAAGGGTGCAATCTCAGCTCACTGCAACCTCCTATTCCTGGGTTCAAGCAATTCTCTCACCTTAGCCTCCAGGGTAGCTGAGATTACAGGCACGTGCCACCACCCCTGGCTAATTTTTCAACTGGGGGTAATTTTGGGCTACATTTGGTAATCCTGAAGACATTTTTTGATTGTCCAAACTTGGCGGGGAGGGGTGCTACTTGCATCTAGTATGTAGAAGCCAGGGTTGCTGCTAAATACTCTAAAGTGCACAGGACACTTCTCTATTACAACGATTTATCTGGCCTGAGCGTCAGTAAGGCCAAGGTTGAGAAATCCTTCAGTAGACTAAAAAAATTATTTTGAAGAATATAAAATGACTTTCACAGTATTTATATTTTGCTAGGGGGATTCTAACTCCCTTATAATGGCACCCTAAATTACTGGGGCAGGGGGTACTTTAATAAACAAAATATTTATGTTTCCTCCCCTCACAAGATCCTGAATTTGTTTTTTTTGTTTGTTTGTTTGTTTTGTTTTGTTATTTTGCCTCTTTCTCACTATCCAAAATTACTGCATGCATTAAGGGATGTTACTAACAAGAGTTTCTTGTACAGGAAGAAATTTGAAAATCACTGACTTTAAAACATGGTTGATACTGAATGATTCCCTTTTGAATTATATGATTTTATATAATCTTTAACACCTACCTGAGTGCCAACATATCAGGATTATGTTAATGCTTACTAAATGCCTGAATAGATGAATGTCCCTTTAAATAACATTTTTAAAATTTATTACTTCTTCAGCATTTTGATTCTGTTGGATAATATTTTGATAATTTAACACTATGATAAAAATGTAAAGCCAATGAAATTGCAATTGGAAACTGTTGCATTGGATCATTGATTTAACATTATGAAGCCTTCTCTAAAGCAGGCATAATAACCTCTATTTCATAGGATTATAAGAATAAAAAGAAAGCTGGTAAGCTTCCCCCTTCTTTCAAGACTTAGCTCAAATCTCACCTCTTTGGAAGGTCTTTGATAACTTTCTTGGTGATTGTGCTGTTATCCTAATGGAATTATATTTCTGTGTCAATCATTACACATACCACATTGTTCTATAAGTGTTTGTTTACCCTTCTGTTTCCTCCCCTTGACACATATAAAGGTTATTTGTTTAATCAAACTTTTTAATTTTGAGATCATGGTAAACTCAAATGTTTTTATTAAAAATTAGTACCTTGCAAAACTATGAGGTATGAAACTTAGTTTGACATTCTTTTTTTTTTTTTTGCTTATGAATTCCACTTTATCATTTGTTGAAAAGATTTATTTCCTTCATTGAATTGCCTTTGCACCTCTGCCAAAAATCAGTTGGACATATTTGTACAGGTTTATTTCTGGCTTCTCTATTCTGTTTCAGTCATTTATGTGTTCATCCTTCTGCTAATGCCACAGCATCTTGATTACTTTTGCCATATAAGTCTTCAAATCAGATAGACTGATTTATCTTTAGTTCTTTTTAAAAATTGTTTTAAGAATTGTAATTCCTTTGACTTCCATATATATCATATATAATAATCTTTATCTCCATAAAACACATTGATATGATAGTGATAGAAATTGCATGCATTTATTTGAGGAGAAATTTATCTTTACTATGTTGTCTTTCAATACATAAACATGACTGTATCTCCATGTACTTAGATCTTCCTTGTTTTATTTCGCTAGCATTTCATAGTTTTCAGCATACAAGTGTTATACATGTTTTGATAGATGTATACCTAGTATCTTACTTTCTAAGCAATTATGAATGTTACTGTATTTTAATTTGGATTTTTGTGTTTTCATTGCTAATGTATAGAAATAAAACGAATTTTTGTATGGTTATCTTATATCCTGCCACATTGTTGAAATAATGTTAATTTTAGGAATTAAAAAATTAGATTCCCTGTGGGTTTCTATGTAGACAATTATGCCATTTGCAAATAGGAGCAATATTATTTTTTCTCTTCTGACATATATGCATTTTATTACCTTTTTTTGTCTCATTGTACTGGCTGTAAGTGAAAGCAGATATCCTTGCCTGTTTCTTATCTTAGAGAGGTGTTCCTCAGTGAGCAGGTATATGCAAAACTACCTTCAAAGATTGAGGGTGCTGAGAGGCTGGAGAAAGAGGTCGACAAATCAAGTTTTTCAGAAAGAAATATTTAATAGGGACTTACAAACAGTGCAACTACGAGATATTGGATCCCCGCACCTGCTCTCTAGAAAGTATTCTTTATATAGAGTAAAAACATCTACAGCTAGTCATGTCTCAGACGTTTTTTGTTGAAAGTCATGACCAC
Organism: Cacajao melanocephalus; assembly: GCA_963573385.1. Classification (NCBI taxonomy): domain Eukaryota; kingdom Metazoa; phylum Chordata; class Mammalia; order Primates; family Pitheciidae; genus Cacajao; species Cacajao melanocephalus. The sequence continues at coordinate 23,264 of CAUYLG010022715.1, forward strand.
TAGGAAGATTAGATAAGCACCTTTAAGAGGAGTTATCTATCCCATAGACATTTTTTTTTCCCAGCTTGCATCTTTAAATTTTGTTTTTCTTTTTCAACTTTTATTTTAGAATCAGGCAGTACCTGCACAGGTTTGTTGCCTTTGCATAATGCTGGGTTTAGGGTATGACTGAAACTGTCAACCAGGTAGTGAGCATAGCACCCAAAAGGTAGTTTTTCAGTCCTTGCCTCCCTCCGTCTCTCCCACAGGCAATGTTTAAAGACTTTGATGCAGAACACCTTGATTTAAAGGAGTCAAACATTGATCATCATAGTGGTTTTGCTTCAAGATGGCATCAATCTTGCCATGCAACAGGCTGTTTTTCTACAGAAAGCATTCAGTGTATTACCATTAAGTATGGTGTTAGCTGCACGATTTTTGTGGATGCACTTTATTCAGTTGAGAAAGTTCCCCTCTATTCCTATTTTTCTGAGAGTTTTTATCTAAATTAGTGTTGAATGTTGTTGAAGGCTTTTTTGAAGCATTATTGATATAGTTATATGACTTTTCTTCTTAAGCCTATCAATACATATAATAATATTGATTGATTTTCAAATGTGTCTTGAATTCCAGAATAAGTGTCACTTGGTTATGAAATATTTTTACTGTCTTTGCTGGCTTTAGTATTAGTGTAGCAATAACTTCACAAAATGAATTTGAAAGTGTTCTCTTGTCTTCTATTTTCTGGAAGAGATTGTGTTAAATTTTTGTTAAGCCTTTAAAAAATATTTAGTAGAATATTCCAGTGAAACCATCTGAGCCTGAATAATTTCCTCCTTCAAAATATTAAAATTATGAATTCAATTTTTTTAGTAGTATGGGGCTATACAAGTTATTTATTCCATTTGGAAGAGTTCTTGTGGTTAGTATTTTTCATTGGTACATTTTATCTAAGTTGTCAAATTTACGTGTTTAGAATTGTTTTGTAGTATTCCCATGTTATTTTGATGTCTGTAGTACTGCCAGTGAGGTGCCTGTTTTAACTTTTTATATTGCACATTTGTATTTATCTATTTTGCTGTCAAATCGGTCTAAGAATTTTATTGATCTTTTTGAAGAAACATGTCTTTGTTTAATTTATTCTACTGTTGTTACTCTGTTTTCAATTTTATTGATTTCTGCTCTTTACAATGTCCTGCCTTCTACTTGCTTTGGGTTTATTTTTCCTTTTTTCCCCTCTAAATTCTTCATGTTGGGAGCTTAGTTTATTGATTTGTGATGCCTCCTTTTCTCTGAAAGTATGCATTTAGTCCTACAAAATTCCTTTCAGCACCACTTTTGTGGTGCTGTTTGATATGTTGCATTTTTATTTCCATTCAATTCAATGCATTTTTTAATTTCCCTTGAGACTACTTCTTTGACTCATGGATTATTTAGAAGGGTGTTGTTTAGTTTCCAAGTGTCTTGAGGTTTTCTTATTATCTTTCTAGCACTGATTTCTATTCTTATTCTATTGTGATTGGAGGAAACATTTTGTGTGATTTTAGTTCTTTTATAGTTGTTGAGATTTGTTTTATGGTTTAGGATATAAACTTCTTTTGATATATTATTCATGGACACTTGAAAAGAATCTGTATTCTGTTGGTGTTGGGTAGAGTATTTCATACATGTTGATTAGATGCTGTTTGTTGATAACAGTATTGAACTCCTCAGTATCCTTTGTGATTTTCTCTTTAGTTCTATCAATGGCTGAGAGAGAGGTTTTGAAGTGTTCAACTACAGTTTTGGATTTATCTATTCCTTCTTTCAAGTCTGTCAGTTTTTGCTTAATAGTTTTTCGGAGCGCTTATGTTTAGTACACAACCATTTGGGATTGCTATAGGCTTATAGTACTTTAACTCTTTTGTCATCATATAATGCTCTTCTCTGTCTTTGGTCTTTGGTAATTTTTTTTCTCTGAAGTCTCCTTTATCTGACTATATTTATGCCTGTTTCCTTTTTATTGATATGTACATGATATACCTTTTTCCATCCTTTTGCTTTCAATCTGTGTGTCTTGTTATATTTGAATTGAGTTTCTTGTAGGCAGCATATATTTGGGCTATCTATATATTTAATCTATGAATCCCTGTCTTACAATTAGTGTATTTAGATCACTATATTTAATTAATTGAATTATGCTATGTTAAAACTTAAGCTTATTAGTTTATATTTTTTCTTCATTCTTTCTGCTTTCTTTTTCTCCTTTTTTCTTTTCCTTGAGGTTATTTTCACATATTTTAGAATGCCATTTTGATTTCTCTATAGTGTTTTTGAGTATAGATCTTTTATAGCCTTGTTAGTGGTTGATCTAGATTTGTTGAAAGATTGGGGTGCCTTGATACAGCCAGGGGAGGGGGTGAGGAGAAAAATCCAGGCCCCTCGTTTGGTCTTTTTAATTTATTTGCTAGGTTTATTTTTGTAGCGTTTTTCTGGAGTAAAGCAGTCATTATCTGAAAGTTTTCTGTCTTGCTAGGATACCCCTTTCCTGGTCCTTTGATGAGAGCGTGGATTTTTGATGTTTTTATTTTTATTTAAGCTTGTTGCATTTCCAGGTTGATGGTTTCTTCAGCTGTAAGTCTGAAATAGATGAGGCAAAACAAAAATGCTGTGAACTTATCACTGTGTCTTTCCTTGTATTCTGAGATTCCTAGCTGGCTTTCTTTATTCTTTCTGTATTTTAGAGTCATCTTATGTTTGTTTTATATGTAATGTCCAGAATTTTTTACCATTCTTAGTAGTTGAAATGGGGAAAAGTATGTCTGCTATGTCTTCCTGATAGCAGAAATTAATGGTCATTATAATTATGATTTTTAACTCCAAGCACCCACAGGAGGTGTTTAATGAGGGTTGAAAAAGACAATGATGGAGAAATTATTCTTAAACTTTATGGCAGGAAACAAATGTAATCAATTCTTTTCTCATCATTTTAGTTTTTTATTATTGTAGAAATTAAGAAAACTACTCGTTAAGAAAAATAGTGGGTTTAAAAATTATTTTTGTTATGTTTCTTCATTTGATTTGGTGTTACTCTAGCAGAGTAGAATAGTTCAGATGAGAATGACACACAGGGAAACAAATATTTGTGAACACAGATGAGCTACTGCCAGAAAGACCAATATTCACTTCTAATTACCTAGTAAACAGGAAAAATATGCTTAAGTGAGTGTGGTTGTTGTTTCTCCTCCTGTTCCTCCCCATTCTCTTCCACCTCCTCCTGCCCCGCCCCCACCCCCCCCCCCCCCCCCCGTCAACACCACCACCCCCAAGTTGATGTTTTAATAATAAAACACTAACGACTAAAAAAAAAAAAAAGATTAAAAAAAATAAATTATTTTTATAAAAAA
>CAUYLG010022717.1:0-83194 GCA_963573385.1 Cacajao melanocephalus
TTCTTTCAGGAGCTCTTGTAAGGTAGGCTTGGTGGTGACGAAATCTCTGAGTAATTGCTTGTTCATAAAGGATTTTATTTCTGCTTCACTTGTGAAGCTTAGTTTGGCTGGATATGAAATTCTAGGTTGAAAGTTCTTTTCTTTAAGGATGTTGAATACTGGCCCCCTCTCTCTTCTGGCTTGTAGGGTTTCTGCCAAGAGATCTGCTGTGGGTCTGATAGGCTTCCCTTTCCTGACCTTTATCTCTGGCTGCCCTTAGCATGTTTTCCTTCATTTCAACCCTGGTGTATCTGATGATTACGTGCCTTGGAGTTGCTCTTCTTGAGGAGTCTCTTTGTGGTGTTCTCTGTATTTCCTGGACTTGAATGGTGGCCTGGCTTGCTAGGTTGGGGAAGTTCTCCTGGATAATATCCTGAAAGGTGTTTTCCAGCTTGGATTCATTCTGTCCATCACATTCAGGTACACCTATCAAACATAGATTAGGTCTTTTCACATAATCCCATATTTCTTGGAGGCTTTGTTCATTTCTTTTCACTCTTTTTTCTCTAATCTTGCATTCTCATTTTGTTTTATTGAGTTGATCTTCAATCTCTGATATCCTTTCTTCTGCTTGGTCTATTCGGCTATTGAAACTTGTGTATGCTTCATGAAGTTCTCGTGTTGTGTTTTTCAGCTCCATCAGGTCATTTATAATCTTTTTCAAGCTGTTTATTCCCATTAGCATTTCGTCAAACGTTTTTTCAAGGTTCTTAGTTTCTTTGCACTGGGTTAGAACATGTTCTTTTAGCTCAGAGAAGTTTATTACCCACCTTTTGAAGCCTGTTCCTGTCAATTCATCAGACTCATTCTCCATCCAGCCTCGTTCCCTTGCTGGTGAGAAGCTGTGATCCCTTGGAGGAGGAGAGGCGTTCTGGTTTTGGTTGTTTCCATCCTTTTTGCACTGGTTTCTTCCCATCTTAGAGCTGTGCTTTCAAATGCTAACTGGCCATATGTGCAAGATGTATTTGGGTTGGGGGACTGACTGGGGTGAGAGGTGCAGGAAGGAGTCACTCAGGAGACTGGCAGTCTGTGCCAGAACTTAGAGGGATGCCCAGCTGGCAGTGGAGGGGAGTGAGCAATGGGCCTGGCACCGCAGCTCCTTCTGCCCCACAGGTTCTGAGGACATGGAGATTTGGCGCTGAGCAGGAATCTGTGTGCTGCTCTGTTGAGGGTATTGTAGAAACAACCACGTGTTGCAAAGGAAGGTGAATTAGTTCCTGGCCTGTCATTTGGAGGTTATGGCAGGACTGCTTTTATCCAGGAGACAATCAGGACCTCATTATTTATCACCTGCTTGTCAGAAATTAACTATAATCCATGATGTGGGCAGTGGAGTCCACTATTATGGAAGGAATTCAAATTTTTAGTCTCATTGCAAGTGTTTGCCTTAAGGTAAATAAATACACACGCTTTATATAATTTTCTTTCATTTCTGTAAATATTGTTTCAAAGCTTTTTCCTTTTAATGTTTGGGGTGCAAAAGAGGGCAAATATTATAAATCTCAGTTGATATTTGAGGTAACTGAAGATTAGAGCAGGGTTGGGTCTTCTCTGATGTCTTCTCTGATGTTTGGGGTGCAAAAGAGGGCAAATATTATAAATCTCAGTTGATATTTGAGGTAACTGAAGATTAGAGCAGGGTTGGGTCACTTCTCTGATCTTTGGCCAAGCTGGGACTAGTGCACCTCAGTGGTTATGGATGATAGAGATATGTTTATTGTTCATAGGGTTTCCATATTAGTATAACTGCTTCATATTGAATACTGACAGCTCAAGGAAGGCTGTGGCGTCTGGGTACCACCTGCTAGGCATCCAAAGAAGACTGTTGTTGCTCAATGGATGGATGAAAGTGTGTTTTTAGCTTGTCTTTCTACTAAGAATCACATGATCTGGGTTGAGTTTTCAATTTTCAGTCATGCAGACTACAAATTTGAGCAACTCTTCATGGCTTATATTTTTAAAATGGAAACTGTGAGATACATAGTCTTTGAAAATGGTTTTCATTTTTCTTTCCCTTTTTTTTTTTTTTTTTTTTTTTTTTTTGAGACGGAGTCTTACTCTGTCACCCAGGCTAGAGTGCAGTGGTGTGATCTTGGCTCACTGCAACCTCCACTCCCCAGGTTCAAGTGATCCTCCTGACTCAGCCTCCCGAGTAGCTGGGACTACAAGCACATGCCACCATGCCCAGCTAATTTTTGTATTTTTAGTAGAGATGGGGTTTCACCGTGTTGACCAGGCTGGTCTTGAACTCTTGACCTCTGATCTGCTTGCCTCTGCCTCCCAGAGTGCTGGGATTACAGGCGTGAGCCACAACACCTGGCCTGGAAATGGTTTTCTGTTTGATAGCAAATTTATATGGGATCTCACCATGTTGCCTAGGCTGCTCTCCAGCAGTCCGCCTGCCTTGTCTTCCCACAGTGCTTGGATTACAGCTGTGAGCCACCATGTCTGGACTGAAAATGGTTTTTAATACTCAGTGAAAAAGCTTGTAGCTAAAATATTGTGATATGGTGGATTATAGTTAAATCAACCAAACTAATGATATAAATTGTAATATAGGTTACTTACCTGGCAATCTCACTGTAATCTCTATGACATAGCTTTCAAATTGTGAGGGTTCATGTCATGTCACTATAAAGAAGAGTTTGGCGTTACCGAGAGGATGCAATGACCGAAGATATAACTGCTCTTAGAAAAAGGTGAATATTAAACACATAGGGAATTATTTTTAATATTAATTTTGTGGCTGCTTTGAGAATACCATGCCTGGTTTTATATTTTATTTGCAAAAATTGATTGAAGCAAAGTGAAGTCTTTTTGGGTCGTGGGCCAGCTTATGCCCATGTTCACTAAGAGGCCAAGAAACAATGCTTAACCCATAGATCTTAATTGTTTTATTTAAATAAAACAACAAAATAATGCAGATTATGTGATTTTTTTTAAACATAATTTTAAAGAAATAGGAAGCAAGTCACCTATATTTAAAACTTGTAGGCCAGGGCCGGCCATGGTGGCTCACGCCTATAATCTCAGCACTTTGGGAGGCCAAGGCAGGCGGATCACCTGAGGTCAGGAGTTCGAGACCAGCCTGGCCAACATGGCAAAACTCCATCTCTACTAAAAATGCAAAAGTTAGGCAGGCATGGTGGCGCATGCCTGTAATACTAGCTACTTGGGAGGCTGAGGCAGAAGAATTGCTTGAACCCAGGAGGCAGAGATTGCAGTGAGCCAAGTTTACACCACTGCACTCCAGCCTGGGCAACAGAGTGAGACTCTTCTCTGTCTCTAAATAAATAAATAAAATAAATAAATAAATAAATAAATAAAACTTGTAGACCGGGCATGGTAGCTCACTCCTGTAATCCCAGAACTTTGGGAGGCTGAGGTAGGGAGATCACTTGAGGTCAGGGGTTCAAGACCAACTTGACCAACACGGCAAAACCCTGTCTCTGCTAAAATACAAAAATTAGCTGGGTGTGCTGGTGGACGTCTGTAATCCCAGTTACCTGGAAGGCTGAGGCAAGAGAATCACTTGAACCCGGAAGGTGGAGGTTGCAGTGAGCCGAGATTTCACCACTGCCCTCCAGCCTGGGCGACAGTGTGAGACTCCGTCTCAACGAAATAAATAAATAAAAACAAAAATGGAAAAAAAAAATTTGTGAACAGATGTCAGTTGAGCTCCTCTTCACTTCAAAAGTCTATGTATTTGTCTTATTCCTCTGGAAGGACAGGAATTATAGCAGCTCCAGATCTTCCCTGTAGACAAGGGCAATTTTCAAGGCTTAGCATCCTGCGGCCTCCTGAGTTCTGTGCTGGCTCTCTGAACCACGCTGGGTTGGCCTCGGTATGGAATGTTATGCCCTCAAGTTCCCTAATAGAAATCCAGTCCCACAAGCCTGTGCAAGCCGTGAGGACTTTACTGATGATTGTCACAACACGAATGGCTTAAGTCTGTTGGCCACCCTGATTAATCCTGGAGAAAAGCTCCTCCTCTTACTCCCTCATGGCCACCTCCCGCATCACCCCTCCCATTTAAGAGCAAATAAACACAGTCATGTTGTATAAGAGTATGTATTAGTTGTTGAGTCTTTTTTTTTTTTTAATAAGAGACAGAATCTCGCTATGTTGCCCAGGCTGGTCTCAAACTCCTGAGCTTAAGCAGTCCTTCCACCTCAGCCTCCTGAGTGGCTAGGACTCCAGGTGTGCACCATTGCACCATGCTGTAGTTGATTACTTTTGTTTGTTGGATAGATTCCTCTGTGTGTGTGTGTGTGTGTGTGTGTGTGTGCGCGCGCGCGCACGCCTGCCATCATTTGCTGAAGGCATGTGTTGACATACAGAATGGGAAAAAACAACTTTGCATCAGTTTTTATCTTGCTAAGCAGCCCCCTCCCCTCCTTGGTGCTGTCCACCCCTCCAGGTCTGGAGGTGGGTTGGGCTCTGGCACTCTTCCAGAAACGCCATGCCCCTTCTGAGCAGAGTGCAGGTGAATGAAGATGTCTGCACCTCACTATGTGAAATGTGAATTTTAAAAACAGTAATCCTGTGTTAGCCTGGACTATGGAAGAAATTTGAAACTAGGTTATAATGTTTGGGTCCTTTTCCTTCCATATGATCATAAATTAGAACAGAAATATAAGTGTTCCTATGTTTTCAAATCTAGATTTTTTTTCCAATGAGAATGAATTTGCCAAAAGGAAGAAACTGAGTTTATATCTGCAAAGAAGCTCTTAATGTCTCCAGATTTTCGATGCTTCTGAGTAACTGGCACTAGGTCGCATGCATGGCCTGTTTAAAAGCTTGTCAGTATTGTGGCCTTCACCAAGAGATCTGAAATTGATTCCAAATGGGATGTCATGGCCACTTCTCTTGGTGTACAGGATCTAAAAATGACACTGAGAACAGTGGATGGGCAGCGACACTCTGAAGTGTGGCGGGAGGATGTGCCACCTGGGAAGAGAAAGCCCAGGGTGACCAAAGTCCTTGAAGAAGGAGGGGTGCCGGCACTGCAAACCAGGGAAGGGCCAGGTCGAGGGACAAGCAGGAGAAAGGATGTCAGTCACTCTTGTGACTTTTTTAAGAGAACTTGGGCCATGAAGAAAGAAAGGAAATACATGCCTGTAATCCCAGCACTTTGGGAGGCGGAGGCAGGTGGATCACGAGGTCAGGAGATTGAGACCATCCTGGCCAATGTGGTGAAAGCCTGTCTCTACTAAAAATACAAAAAAAAAAAAAAAAAATTAGCTGGGCGCGGTGGCACATGCCTGTAGTTCCAGCTACTTGGGAGTCTGAGGCAGGAGAGTTGCTTGAACCCGGGAGGCAGAGATTGCAGTTGAGCTGAGATTGCGCCACTGCCTGAGCGACAATGCAAGACTCCGTCTCAAAAAAAAAAAAAAAAAAAAAAAAAAAGGAAATAATCAAAATAGAGTTGTTCAGCAGCTCTGAATGGAAAGGGTTGGATCGCAAGACCACAGAGGGAGGGTCGCTTCGAGGTGAGCACCACGCTGATGGCTCTGGCCAGCAGATGTTCTCACAATCGTGCTGTGGGAACACTCGGGGAGTTGATGAGGGAGTGATCGGGAGACCAGTGTTCTATGATTCTGCCTCCAAGAATGAGGAAACATGATGTCAGTTTCAGAATGGGATAGTATAGAATTTATTTGGCTGAAGCGGCCTGCAGCGGCAATGGCCCTCCCCAAAATAATTCTTTAGGAGGATGTGGGCCTCCACCAAGTCTCGGATTTCCCAGTTAGCTAAGGCTCATGGGGTGCCCCACACTCACTCCCCTCCTCCCCACGATTAGGGCAGTGCCTTGAGTTTTGTGATGCATCTCCCACAGTGGAAGGCATGCATGAGCTGTATTTCATGAGGCTGAGCACAGTCTGCAGTTGGAGATGATGTCATTTTTAGCCATGTGAATTTGCTCAAAAGGAAGGTACTGCTCTCCTAGTAAATCTAAGAATAACAACTTCACTACGGCAGCCAAGTTGGGACCAAGCCTCTCAGCAGAGCTGCTGTGGTTTTCTTTCATCACCTTTCTTTTGGACTGTAGAAGTAATCCGTCTGCTGGGATATGGGGGTTGATAAATTGTGGGGAAAACTTCTATTCATCACACTATACGATCAGGGCAAAAATACCAAGAAGTGAAAAGGATTTCAGATTTTAAAAGCTAGCTTGCCACTCTACATGATAAGGAAATTAATTCAAGAGGAAATGGAAAAATAAGCAGCCTACAATTGTGGTTTCTCCAGCAGATATATCCTTTGTACTGGGAAACAGTCTCCTGTAGAATATTTTCAGTTTGAGCACATTGCATTGGTTTTTTTAAAAATACGTACAAAGCAGCCAGGCGTGGTGGCTCTTGCCTGTTATCCCAGCACTTTGGGAGGCCGAGGCAGGTGGCTCACGAGGTCAGGAGTTTGGGATCAGCTTAACCAACATGGTGAAACCCCGTCTCTACTAAAAATACAAAAATTAGCCGAATGTGGTGGTGAGCGCCTGTAATCCCAGCTACTCGGGAGGCTGAGGCAGGAGAATCACTTGAACCCAGGAGGCGGAGGTTGCAGTGGGCAGAGATTGCACCACTGCACTCCAGCCTGGGCAACAGAGCAAGACTCCATCTCAAAAAAAAAAAATGTACAAAGCTATATTGTAATCTGATTTTCATCAGGCCTCTTCAGTCTTTCAGATTCATTGGATACCTTTTGTGTTCAGAAACATATTTGCCCAAGCATTCTGGCTTTTATATTTAGATTATATTGGCCCAAGCATTCTGGCAATAAAGCATTTTATATTTAGATTATATTTGCCCAAGCATTCTGGCTTTTATAATTTCCTAAAAGGCCAAGTGAAATATTTCACATTTCTTTGCTTTCATGTTATTAATTTCTCCATATAGAGATCTGATTTAAAATGTGTAGTATAGCAGAAAGAAGTAAGATGAAAATTCTGGTTTTGGCATTTGATGTTCTTTAAGCTGCAAGAAGGTCCTTTGGTTTTTTGACTTTATCTGGAGCGGGGAGACTTTTTCAGACTGTGGAATGTTTGCATTGGAAGGGACCGCAGGGGTCAGAGTGCACCTCCTAACATGCAGAGATTGGCTTTACAGATGCACATGGTCTCCAATGGTCAGTTTTTGACTGTCAGTAGGACAAAGTGGATTCAAATGGAAACTGTTTCTTCCACTGGACAGAACTACTTTTCCTTCAACCTAGTTTTGAAATCACTTCCTATTTCAAACTGTATAGCCTCTACTTCCTTAGAAGGTTGGCAGAGTGTCAACAAGTATAAAAAGCCCTCTTTCTCATACCACCTTGTCTAAAAAAAAAACTTATTTTTTATTCATTGACACTTTATTTTTTTTAACAAACAAAACATTTGTCATAAGTAGTTCCTAGAAAATCAGTCTACTGGCCAGGCGCAGTGGCTCACATCTGTAATCCCAGCATTTGGGGAGACTGAGGTGGGCAGATCACATGAGGTCAGTAGTTTGAGACCAGCCTGACTAACATGGCAAAACCCCATCTCTACTAAAAATACAAAAAAAATCAGCTGGGTGTGGTGGCACGTGTTTGTAATCCCAGCTACTCAGGAGGCTGAGGCAGGAGAATTACTGGAACCCAGGAGATGGAGGTTGAAGTGAGCTAAGATCAAACCACTGCACGCCAGCCTAGGTGACAGACTGACACTCTGTCTCAAAAAAGAAAGAAAGAAAGAAAATCAGTCCACTGTCATGTGAATTTCTAAATCAGAACACAAAGTCAACTTTGTAAAAGTGAATTGCTGTGTAAAAAGGGAAATTCTGACACATGCTACAACCTGGATGAGCCTTAAGGACATTACACTAAGTGAAAGAAGCCAGTTGCAAAGAGACAAATACTCTATGATTGCACTTAAATGAGGTACAAGAGTCATCAAATTCGTAGAGAACGTACAGTGGTGGTTTCCAGGGACTGGGGTCAGAGGGGAATGGGGGAGCTGGTGTTTAATAGGGACAGTTTCAGTTAGGGAAGGTGAGACAGTTCTGGAGATGGCTAGTGGTGATGATTACATGAGTGTGCTTAACACTGCAGAACTGTATGTTTAAAAGTGGTTAAGATGCTAAATTTCAGGCAGCTGGGTGTGGTGGCTCACACCTGTTATCTCAGCACTTTGGGAGGCAGAGGCCGGCAGATCACCTGAGATCAGGAGTTCGAGACCAGCCTGGCCAACATGACAAAACTGTGTCTCTACTAAAAATACAAATGTTAGCCAGGCTTGGCGGCATGCGCCCTAATGTTAGCTACCTGCGAGGCTGAGGCAGGAGAATCACTTGAACGCGGGAGGCAAAGATTGCAGTAAGCTGAGATCACGCCACTGCACTCCAGCCTGGGCGACAGAGTCAGACTCCATTTCAAGAAAAAAAAAATGCTACATTTCATGTTATGTGTTTTTATCAAAATTTAAAAGGAATTACTGTGGCTGGAATGAACTGCTGCTCTGTGGAAACTTAGCGCGGTAGAGGATTCTGGGTAACTGAGTCTGCCCTGTGTGAGAATTGGAGTCTCCTGGAAATGCTCATTTTCCTTCTTTAGGGTGGGCAGTTATTTCTCCTTGCCTGGCTAGGGTACTTCCTCCCATCCCTGGGGAAGCACCTCCTTTCTGGTTCCTTCCTCCATCCTCTCGGCTCCATTCCGGTTGATACTGTGTTTCCACACACATGAATGGAGCAAAAAGAGCTGGCTCGAGGTTTCTGGGGTCAGCCGGCGACTGGAAGGAAAGGAATTTACTAGAAGGTTGGCTCTCGGGAGAAATCCTGTTGAACAAGTGTCCCCAAGGGGGCAACCAGCTTTGGGTTCTGTGCAGTTTTAGTAGCCTGTGTCAAAATAAAACGCAGGTCAGTGCCGTAAACACAGGGCAAAGAGCCTTGCCTTGTGGAGCAGCTGGTGAAATGTTTCCCTGGGATGATTTCCTCCCAGAGACATGCGGGTGTTTTCAGCGAAGCATTCCATTCATAGTTCTAGAATGGATTTCGGGGGAGAGAAGATTGGTTGATGTGGGTTAGGGATGGAGAATTGAACAGATGTGCGCCTGCTGCTGATTCCTCAACAGTCTCATGAGTGCCAAGCACAGCTCTGTCAGGTAGAACGTTCTGCGATGATGGAGATGTTCACGCTGCCCCTCACTGTGAGCGCGGCCACTGCCACTTGTGCTGTTAAGTCTGTGAAATACGCCTAGTGTGACTGAGGAACTAAATGTTCAATCTTAATTGGTTTAAATGTTAACAGCCACACGCTGCCAATGGCTGCCTCATTGGACAGTACCATTCTAGGTCACCTCTGATGTGATTTCATCCAGATCATTACAGCCTAAGGATCCCGGAGCTTGACTTGGTTCTGGGAAGACTCGGGAATTTACATCTGCTTTGGTTAGACCTGAGGACAACTCTGGGGTTTACAGTATGGACACTGGACTCCCTAAAACCTAGTAGCAGAAGACTGGTCGTTAATTGTTTGATTAATCAATTATTAATGTGATGATTTTTTTTTTTGAGACACAGTTTCACTCTGCTCCCCAGGCTGGGGTGCACAGGTGCCATCTCGGCTCACAGCAACCTTCACTTCCCAGGTTCAAGTGATTCTCTTGACCACAGGTGCGCACAACCACATATGGCTAATTTTTTTTTTGTATTTTTAGTAAAGACAGGATTTCACCATGTTGGTCAGGCTGGCCTCAAACTCCTGACCTCAAGTGGTCTGCCAGCCTTGGCTTCACAAACTGCTGGGATTACAGGCATGAGCCACAGTGCCTGGCCTAAAAAATGGGGATGTTTTTAAACACAGATGATGGAATGTTATATAACACTAAAAAGATATGAGACATGAAGCCATGAAAAGACAAAGAAGAAACTTAAATACATGTTAGTAAGTGAAAGAAGCCAACCAGAATAGGCTACTTATAGCCAGGTGCAGTGGCTCACGCCTGTAATCCCAAACATTTTGGGAGGCTGAGGCAGGAGGATCACTGGAGCTCAGGAGTTCAAGACCAGCCTGGGCAACACAGTGAGACCCTGTCTCCACAAAACATTAAAAACAAAAATTAGCCAGGCATGATGGTGCGTGCCTCTTGTTGTAGCTCTTCAGAAGGCTGAGGTTGGAGGATTGTTTGAGCATGAGAGGTCAAGACTGCAGTGAGCTGTGATCGCGCCACTGCTCTCCAGCCTGGGCAGGAGAGCAAGACCCTGTACGACAAACAAAGAAGAAAAGGCTACGTACTATGTGATTTAAACTATATGACATTCTGGAAATAGCAAAGCTATGGAGATAGTAAAAAGCTGAGGGATGAATAGGTGGAGCATGGAGGATTTTTAGGCAGTGAAAATGCCGTGTATGATACTCTAATGGTGGATCCATGTCACTCTCTATTTGTCCAGATCTGTAGAAGGGACAGCACCATGAGTGAATCCTGAGGTGAGCTGTGGACTCAGGAGGTCGATGGTGTATCACTGGAGGTTGGGTTTGTCATCTGTAACAAATGCACCACTCTGAGGGGAACATTGATAAGGGAGGCTGTGCATGATGGGAAGAAGTATATGGGAAATCTCTGTACCTTCCTCTCAATTTTTCTGTAAACCTAAAACTGCTCTAAAAAGTTTGGCCCGGCGCGGTGGCTCATGCCTGTAATCCCAGCACTTTGGGAGGCTGAGGCAGGCGATCCCCTGAAGTCAGTTTGAAACCAGTCTGGCCAACATGGTGAAACCCTGTCTGTACTAAATATACAAAAAAAAAAGAAAAAGAAAAATTAGCTGGGCGTGATGGCAGGCACCTGTAATCCCAGCTACTCAGTAGGCTGAGACAGGAGAATCACTCGAATCTGGTAGGCGAAGGTTGCAGTGAGCCAAGATCGCACCACTGCACTCCAACCTGGGCAACAGAGGGAGACTCCGTCTCAAAAAAAAAAAATGTATATTAATTTTATTTATTTATTTTTTGAGGTACGGTCCCAGTCACCCAGGCTGGAGTGCAGTGGGGTGTGATCATGGCTCATGGAAGCCTCAACTTCAAGGGCTCACATGATCCTCCTCCCTCCTCAGTCTCCCGAGTAGCTGGGATAAGAGGCATGCATCACCATGCATGGCTAACTTTTAAAGCTTTTAGTAGAGATGAGGTTTTGCTGTGTTGCACAGACTGGTCTCGAACTCCTGAGCTCAGTGATTCTCCTTGGCCTCCCAAAGTGCTAGGTTTACAGGCATGAGCCACTGTGCCCAGCCTAGTATATTAATTTTTAAAAATGAGATGTTGTAGTGAACAAAGCCAATGGGAATTCTACGCTCATGGGGCTTACAGTCTGGCAGGGAAGACAAACACAGAGTAAGCAAACGCAAGTGTGAACTGATGCGTGGTATGAAGGAGGTTTCGACTCGAGTCAGTAGAAGGAGTCGTAGGGGTGACGTCAAGTGGAGGTACTGTCATTTTATCACGTTTTAACAGGGACACTCCAATCATACGGTCCCTGGATGCTGACACAACTTTTCCAGGCCTTTTCCTGATACCTTCCTTCTCATTAGCATCTCCTGGGCCAGTCCAGTGTCTTGACACAGTGGCTGAACCCATGGAAATG
This sequence comes from Cacajao melanocephalus, assembly GCA_963573385.1. Lineage (NCBI taxonomy): Eukaryota > Metazoa > Chordata > Mammalia > Primates > Pitheciidae > Cacajao > Cacajao melanocephalus. The sequence goes on from CAUYLG010022717.1 coordinate 11,639, forward strand.
GGAAGCCCTTATTTCACCCCCAAAAAGGGTTTTAGAGGAAGCGGAGGGGGAGGAGGAGGAGGGGGAGGAAGGGGAGGGGGAGGAGGAGGGGGAAAGGAAATGTGGGGGAGTTCACAGGGGTGAGGTGGCAGGGCGACAGGCCTGGGTTAGAGCCCCAAGGACCATCCCCGCCCATACCCAAGGCAGCTGTGGATGGGGTCTCCAAAGTGGTGGTGAACTGTCACAGTCACAGCCAAGGCTGGGAGGGGAGCCAGGCCTGCAGCTGGAGTCCGCCTTCCAGCGCCGCCCAGCCCTGCCTTAAACTTTTCCTCTGGCTTGGGTTTTTCAGCTTGACCACCCCCATGCTGCAGTTCGTTGAGCAGTTCTGTATCGAGTGAGCTTCTCCCGTGTGCTCGCAGCCCAGGGGCCCCTGGGGATGCTTGGGCCACCTCCGTCTGCTTCATGTCCCCTGCCTGGTCCTCCGGCTCCCAGGCCTAGTAGGAGGGTGACTCATTCCCTGGAGGGAGAAAATGGAGCCTGGGTCTGGGGCTTCTCCTCTCTGGCTGCACTTGACAATGACTTGGGGACTTTAGAAGGGTACAGGCACCCTCCACCATTTAAGGTACAATTTTGCAGGCAGAGTCCTTGGCATTTTCTAAAGCTCACTGGCTATTTGTCTGCAGTGCCTTGGATGATAAAGAGGGTGACCCAGAATCCTCCTTAGTTCCTCCCCATCCTCTAGGGAACCTTCTAGCTGGCTACTGCCTTAGTGGGAACCTCCTTTCTGCTGGGAGAATCCCCTAGGGATTTGGGATCAGACAACCCTTTCATCTCCCCCTCCCCAGCTCCCAGCTGAGCCTGAGGGCTGACTAGCAGGGCCTAAGGCCACCTCTGAGATCCAACCTTGTCATCGTCCTGTGACATCCCTAGGGAGCTTTCCCACCGTAGGAGGTGGCTGCCAGCCAGGAAGTCCTCTTCCCCACCTAGACTTGAAAACTTGCCAGGAGCAGCTCAACCTGAACTCCCTTGGCCAGAAACCCACAGCAGGCAGATGAGGCACCGCGTGGGAGTGGGTGTGGGGGGCAGGGGCTCCAGGCTCCAGGGAACTTTCCTACATTAGGAGCTGGGGAGCTGGCCCCCAAATAAAATTGCCTTGAAAGAAAAGAGCAAAGTGTGTTGGCACAGCAAGGCCTTTCTTCCGCTCTGGGGCATGACAGAGGTCACAGCTCCCTGCTGGGCTGGGGTCGGGGCCGTTCCTCTTCAATGGGCACAAGTGTGTGCTCTGCCCACCCTGGCTCACCCTCCTCAGAGAGAGCTTCTTGTAGGCCTGGGCTGTCCTCTCCTGGCAGATGAACAAAACCGGAGAGCAAACGCATTTCACGTTCAGTCAGAATGCTCGGAGGAACCACGTTTTTCTGAGAGTACACATTCTTCCAGCATTAGGCTGTGCTTGCGAACGCAAAACAATCCAGTGCAATGATGCTTTCTTCCCTTTTTACATTTTTGAGGACCACACAGAGGACTCCTGCTAGGTGGCGGTGGGGACCGAGGGCCAGTGTGTACCTGGCCATGGGTGGGATGCTCAGGAGTGGCTGAAGTGGGGGTTGGCTGCCTTCTTACCCAGCCCTTAGGGCCTGCTGGAACATCTCTAGGTGGGACGGCTTCCTCAAATGTCAGGCATTGCCCAGGAGAATGGCTGCTTGTGTTGGGGGCAGGAGGACGCGTGGGCTTGACCATCCTGTCCCTTCCCAGTTGTCTGAACTTGGACAAGTCGCTTAACCCCATGAGCCTCTGTTTTCTCACTTGTGAAAAGGGGAAAATGTAAATAGTGGGGCCTTGGTGGTGGAGGGTGGCAATGAGAGAAGAGCCTGGAAGGAAGGTCTTTCCCCCTCCTCATCCCGCCCCCCAGGGGGCCCTTGTTTTTCCATTTTACTATCGTCTTCCTCTTCAGTTTCCCTCGGAAAAGCCTCTCTGGGGCTTTCTAACATCTGCACGCATGGCCGCCACCCTAGACCCCTTAAATCGGAACCTCTGAGGGTGAGACCCAGGCGTGGGTAGTTTTTCAGTTTCCTGAGTGATTCTGATGGCTCAGGCTGAGAACCACTGCCCTAAAGACCAAAGCAAACAGGCCAGGCGTCGTGGCTCATGCCTGTAATCCCAACACTTTGAGGCTGAGGTTGAGGGGGGTCACTTGAGGCCACGGGCTCGAGACCAGCCTGGGCAACATAGACCCCATCTCTTAAAAAAAAAATTTTTTTTAATTGGCCAGGCACAGTGGCTCACACCTGTAATCCCGGCACCTTGAGGGGCCAAGGCGGGTAGATCACCTGAGGTCAGGAGTTTGAGACCAGCCTGGCCAACATGGTGAAACCCTATCTCTACTAAAAATACAAAAAATAATGAGGCATGGTGGTGGACGCCTATAATCCCAGCTACTTGGGAGGCTGAGGCAGGAGAATCGCTTGAACCCAGGAGGCAGAAGTTGCAGTGAGCTAAGATCTAGCCATTGCACTCCAGCCTGGGCAACAAGAGTGAAACTCCGTCTAAATAAAAAAAGGCACGGTGGCTGTAATCTCAGCATTTTGGGTGGCTGAGGTGGGAGGATCACTTGAGCCCAGGAGTTTGAGGTTGCAGTGAACCACGATCATACCACTATACTCCAGCCTGGGTGACCAAATGATACCTGCCTCTACAAAACAAAACACACAACAAAAACCAAAGGAAACAGGGATAATGGAAGGTACTAGGGAGTCTAATGGGCTTGGCGGGTTCTGGCTGTCAGCAGGGCCCTCTTGGCTTCTGCAGGGCACCTGGCCAACCCCAGCGGGGTGGATCCGGTACCCAGGGTGTAATTGTCAGGGTGTGACCTCAGGGAGGATGTCAAAGGTCTGTCACATGTCAAAGGTTCAGCGCATGGTTTGTGCTTTCCTTAGGGAGGTAACTTTGAAGTTCACCTGCTGCAGGGTTAGTGCTCGGGAGGGAGTTGCTTTGCTGGGTAACCCTCTGCAGCCATTGTCCCGCCTTCCCCAAGGGCATTCTCAGCAACCCTGAAAAAGTGATACTCAGCCGGTTGCTCTGGGAATTGGCCCAAGAAGGCCAGCTGCTGGTGCTGGTGTACGAAACGAAGAGAAGGTGAAGAGGTTCAAAAGAGAGATGATTTCCAAGCCAGGAAATCGCAATTGGGCTGAAGTAGGGAGGCCCCACCTTGTGCGGCTATGGCTTCTCCCTGTGCTGTGAGCAGGGGCCGCTGTAGGGGCTGAACTCCTAGCTCCATCCCTGGTGAGCCCAGGCTGCTGGGCTGTCAGAGTCTGTTTTGGGCCAGGCCCAGCCCTGCGTCTGGAGGACTTTCCAGCACACTGCAAAATGCACTCTGTGACATTCTGGGCATAAGGGAATGTGCACTGTCAACAGGACTTTTTGAGTGCTCCCAATTCTGCTTCCTGATTTCCGTCATTGATAGTATGAACCAGGGAATCTTTGTAAAAAGTGAACACACATAGTGTGAGCTGCCATCTCCAATAGCTGGTTGCCACTTTTGCTAGCATCGGGAAAGGGAGGTGCAGAGGTGAACACAGACATGATGCAGGGAGCAGGGTGCCAGGGATGTTTCTTTCTTTTTCTTTTTTTCTGAGACAGTCTCGTTCTGTTGCCCAGGCTGGAGTGCAGTGGCCGTGATCTAGGCTCACTGCAACCTCCGCCTTCTGGATTCAAACAGTTCTTATGCTTCAGTCATAGCTGGGACTACAGGCACGTGCCACCACGTCTGGCTAATTTTTGTATTTTTTGTAGACACCAGGTTTCACCATGTTGGCCAGGCTGGTCTTGAACCTTGCTGGCCTCAAGTGATCTGCCCCCCTTGGCCTCCCAAAGTGCTGGGATTATAGGGAGGAGCCACCGTGCCCGGCCAGGGATGTTTCTTTAAAACACAAAACCAAACAATCTCTAGTGACACCTGAAACAGGTCCTCACAAACTGACTTGTAGAACAGAAATTTGGTGAAACAAAAGCTCTGTTTAGGGGCTGAAAATTGTCCTTCTCAAATGGGAGTCTCAGTGGAGAATTTCTAAGCTGTGTCTTCCCCTTGCTGGGAAACAGGTGCTCAGGGTAGGTGGAAGATGGGGGAGCCCCTGCCTTCCTGAGGCTGATCTGAGGCTGAACACCCCGAGCCAGATCTGGACTGAGGAGACCAATGCCCCCTCCTGGCCAGCCTGGAAGAGCAGGCAGGGTCCTGTGAGCCCTGAATCCTCTTTATTTGGGTCCAGCGCCGCAAGGTGCTAGTAACAGCAGCCAGTAAAGACAGATGCCATCCCTTCTGTCCACAGGTATCGAGTGAACTTCAGACCTAGATATGTCACTAAGTACAAGACAGTGACGCAGCTGGAATGGAGGTGCTGTCCTGGCTTTACAGGGGGAGACTGCCAAGAAGGTCCCAAAGACCCTGTGAAGACCCTCAGCCCCACGCCCACTCGGCCTCGAAACAACTTGAAGAAAGCCACAGGTAACTTCTTATGTGTGCTGTGCTGTTATGTATGGCCACCTTTAACATTGCCAGTGCTCCTTCAAACAACGGGATTTATGCTTTACAATGGTGAGCTTTGCATGGTCTTTGAGTAACACACGTAAGATGCCTGCAGTAGCCACATGTGACAGACAAATGTATTCGAAGGAGCGGTAGCAACTGGAAGACAAACTTTCTTGGAAGTAAATTGCTTTGCTAGAGCCAGCTTGTTGTGAAAGCCAATGCCTTAAAAATCAGAGTAGGAAATGCCAGAGGGTTCAGACTTGTGTCACCTGGAGGCACAGCTGTAAGGAGATTCAGATGTAATGATGCACTGCTTGCTTTTACTTGGACCCATAAATCTGAATTTAAGGGGGTTAAATTCCCCCCACTCCAGAGACAGTCTCATTTTGTCACCCAGGCTGGAGTGCAATGGCTGGCGTGATCTCGGCTCACTGCAACCTCCGCCTCTCAGGTGCAAGCGATTCTCCTGCCTCAGCCTCCTGAGTAGCTGGGATTACAGGCACATGCCACCACGCCCGGCTAATTTTTGTATTTAGTAGAGGCAGGATTTCACCATGTTTGTCAGACTGATCTCAAACTCCTGACCTCATGATCCACCCACCTTGACTTCCCAAAGTGCAGGGATTACAAGTGTGAGCCACTGCACCCAGCCTGTTTTTTATTTTTAATTAATTAATTTTTTTGAGATGGTTGCCCATCTGTTGCCCCGGCTGGAGTGCAGTCGTGTGATCTCAGCTCACTGCAACCTCTGCCTACATGGTTCATGTGATTCTTCTGCCTCAGCCTCCTGAGTAGCTGAGATTACAGGCACCTGCCACTATACCCTGCTAATTTTTGTACTTTTAGTAGAGATGGGGTTTTGCCATGTTGGCCAGACTGGTCTTGAACTTCCGACCTCAGGTGATCCTTCTACTTCAGCCTCCCAAAGTGCTGATATTGCAGGTGTGAGCCACCGTGCCCAGCCTAAAACTGTATTTTAAAAAAATAGATAAATAGAATCATTCCTGTTCTGTTTGGGATGAAATATTTGCAAAGCTAACCCCTAAATTAGAATTTTTTTTCACCTGTAGTTCACTTTTGCTTTTAGTGTAAAAGAAGGACTTTAATGGATAAAAACTTCTTGGCACTTCATTCTACATCACTTAATTTTCTTTCCTTCTTTGTGTGTGTGTGTGAGAGAGATGGAGTCTTGCTCTGTCGCCCAGGCTGGAGTGCAGTGGTGCGATCTAGGCTCACTGCACCTCCGTCTCCTGAGTTCAAGCGATTCTCCTGCCTCAGCCTCCCAAGTAGCTGGGATTACAGGTGCGTGCCACCACGCCTGGCTAATTTGTGTATTTTTAGTAGAAATGGGGTTTCACCATGCTGGCCAGGCTGGTCTTGAACTCCTGATCTCAGGTGATCTGCCCACCCTAACCTCCCAAAGTGCTGGGATGACAGGCATGAGCCACCATGCTCAGTCATCCCTTCATCTTTTTGAGTTCAGTCACAATAAATGCAGCCTAGGTTTTCTTATGACATTATGTGCTTAAATGCTATTTTGCCATGAGGTGTTCTCAATTTTGAAAATGGTAGTGCTTCCCAACATTGTCTGTAAAAATAGATTTTCAAATTATTTTCTAACTACAGAAGCAATGTATGTTAATTAAAGAATGCTTACAAAATATAGGAAAAATATTTAAGGATACATAATCTCACGACTCAATGAAAACTACTATTGACATTTTGTTATAAAACCTTACTCTCTTTCCTATGTCTGCACATTCATTTTGTTAAAGAAAAATTCATTCATCTCACAAATGGTTATTGAACTTCTATATCTGTCAGGCTCTTTACTTGGTACTTGGAATAAGTGAGAAAAAGGCAGACAGAGTCCCTGACTTCATGGAAGGCAAACATTAGACAGTAATTACAATAATTCACGACACATACTGTGATGGGGGAATATGACATGGGAGCTGGTGGATTGTCATAGTTTATTTTTGCTTTGTTTCATTTTAGTTTTTGTTTGACAGAAGTTTAAGCATATCATAGTTTAATAAGTTGAATAGCTTTATAAGGACTAATGGGAAAAAGAATGACCCCTGCCCCCAACCCTCTTCTTTTCCTGGAGGTAGTACTTTAAACTCTTCAGATGAATCTTTTTGAATTTACCTCCATATCTATTGGTTTCTCACTGTGGGAGGTGAGAATTTAACTCCCTTTCATCTACTCCTCAACACGTGGCTCCTATCTCCCCATCCCTTTCATACAGTTAAACTATATCCTTTATTTATTCAGTATTCAATGTTTACATTGTAGTAACTATGTAGATAATGTTTACAGCTGAGCCATGTGGTGTACTATGAATAGGTTTTCTTTCCTACACAGCTTTTTGATCCCTTACAGTTAATCATTGTCTTCTGTTTTTCCTTTGCTGGGTTTTCTGTGTTTTTATTGCTATTTAAACCCAACTCTTCTCTGGTTCTCTAAATGTCCCCTCCATATGTTCAGACACAGCAGTTGCATCTTCTCGAAGAAGTCTCCCTTGAGCCTTCTCACTTTCCCTACCTGGACTAGACATCCTCCTTTCCTGTCATCACCCGAGGATCTTAACTTGCCCCTCTCCTATTAATTCCCTGTTTCCTGTGTCCCCTGCTCCCTCTTTCTTGGTTTATTCCCTTACTTTGCTTGAGCATGTCCTTTAGTAGCTTCATAAGACAATTACATGGGAGGCAAAGTTTTTACTACTTTATAGTCTGAAAACTATTTTTATTCTAGCTTCAGAAATCTAGGTCAGAAATCACTTTCCTTCAGAATTTTGAAAATAGTGCTCAGTTTTCCTCTAGCTTCCAATATTGCTGCTAAAAAAGACCAAAACTTTTCTGACTCCCAGTTTTTTATGTGTGGCTTGAGGAGGTTTTTTTCCTCCCCGCTCCTTTTTTTTTTTTTTTTTTTTTGGTCCTTCTGGTGGGATTTTAGGAGAAAGTAAATATTTGCATTCTTCTACTTAGTGAATCTTACTATATATGGTCAAATGGTGCTATTGTTGGGAGACACTGATGGAATAGTTGCTTTGTCTCTGTTGCTTTTTGTCTCCCAAACTGCAAACAGGGCTGAACAATATCTATGAGACTCTTCAGCACAGAAATGTTAAAAAAGACAAAACATTCAGGCATTGCTTTGAGGATAACATCAGATGATATGATATCATATGATATCACTATCCAACAGCTAATGGGTGGATCTTGCTAAAGTGGCTTCTTGTGGTTTTACTGTATGCAGTCAACTCTTAGGGTGTGGCTGCAGTTCACTAATATGGGAATGAAGCGTCATATGATAAAGCAGATAATGAATGTTTCCTCTCAGGGTGAAAGAGCCCATTGGTTACCTATTAGGTGCCATGTACATATTATTTCAAGAGCTCTAGGAGGAATTGTACCCCTACTTTATAGATGAGAGGATTATAGTTCACAGAAGTTAGTTAACTTGCTCGAGGGCAAACAGTAAATAGCAGAGCGAGAATGCAGGTAGAGGTCTATTTGACTCCAAAGCCCATACTCTTTTCTAATGTACCACAGTAATTACCTACAATTGTGTAGTGACCTGTAAGTGAAGGTGTATGTGTATTTTGTGGTTACCCTGTTTACTGTCTTGGCAGAAACTTGTTAAAGGTAGAAAATGTTAATTCATGTCCACCTTTATCTTTATAACAGACAACGAACCCAGTCAAGTCTCAGAGCCCAAGAAGACTTTGTCCCCAAATGGTACAGCACAACCAAGCCGGAGGGCAGACCCAAAAGCGGGGCCCCAGGAACTTCAGGAAAAGAAAATACAGGTGCTCGAGGAGAAGGTTCTTCGACTCACAAGGACTGTTCTTGACCTCCAGTCTTCCCTTGCTGGAGTGAGTGAAAATCTCAAACATGCCACTCAGGATGATGCCAGTAAAACACAGGCCCCAGGGCTCAGCAGCCAGAACCCCCAGCCTGACGTCACCGTTAGTAGAGAGACAGAAACAGCCCAGCATCCTGGCGTCCTCAATACTAAGGAACCTGGCATGACGGACATCAAGTCCGAATTGGCTGAAGTCAAAGATACTCTGAAGAACAAAAGTAACAAGCTGGAGGAGCTGGATGGGAAAGTGAAGGGCTACGAAGGGCAGCTCAGACAGCTCCAGGAAGCAGCCCAGGGCCCGACAGTGACCATGACAGCCAACGAACTCTACCAAGCCTATGTAGACAGTAAGATCGATGCTCTGAGAGAGGAGCTCATGGAGGGCATGGACAGAAAGCTGGCTGACCTGAAGAACTCGTGTGAGTACAAGCTCATCAGCCTCCAACAGCAGTGTGACGACTATGGGAGCAGCTACCTGGGAGTGATAGAGCTGATAGGGGAGAAGGAAACAAGCCTGAGAAAAGAAATAAACAACCTCCGAGCCCGGCTCCAGGAGCCTTCAGCCCAGGCAAATTGCTCTAATGGCGAAAAGAAAGGCGACATTGGTCAACAGATCAAGACATTGGACCAGAAAATTGAGAGGGTTGCTGAAGCCACAAGAATGCTGAATGGAAGACTGGACAATGAGTTGGACCGCCTTGTAGTTCCAGAGCCAGATGTGGATTTCGATGCAAAATGGAACGAACTCGATGCAAGGATCAATGTGACGGAGAAGAATGCTGAAGAACATTGCTTTTACATTGAGGAAACCCTTCGGGGGACCATTAATGGAGAGGTGAGTGACTTGAAGCAACTTGTGGATCGGAAAATACAGTCTCTGGAAGACCGTCTGGGGAGCGTTCTCCTACAGATGGCCAACAACACTGAGGCAGAGCTCGGTCCCCTGGGGGCAGCAGCCCAGCCGGGAGTGTCAGGGCCAGGACATGAACAGGTCATGATGGAATTATACCACCTGAAGTACAAAGTTGAAGTTATTGAAGACATTTGCCTGCAGAACTTGCAGAGAAAGCCTCATGAGATGGAAGGTGCTTTGCCAAACAGGGAAGATCACGCAGGGCGCAACGACCTGTGCCTTTCTAAATCTCTAAACGACACGATGCACGGGAAGTTTCAAGAAACCGAACGGACCATCCAGAAACTTCAACAGGATTTTAGTTTTCTTTCTTCTCAACTAAACCACACAGAAAATAATGTGACTCAACTTCAGAAGGAAATGAGCAAGTGTAGAGCAGGTGAAAATGCTGGCCCAGGTGGGTTCACTAAGACGTGTGAGCAGGAGAGGACAATGGAGACCCTGCCATCCCCCCAGCACCCCACGGCTCATTGCTGCGGTCCGCTGGAGGAGAGGTGGCAGAGGCTGCTGAGCCAGGTCCTCTCAGAGCTGGACACCTGTAAGGAAGGCACGCGGGGGGTCCAGACGGAGGTCTCCATGGTGGAGGGCAGGGTGTCTCATATCGAGAAAACTTGTAGCAAGCTGGATTCCATCTCAGGAAGTCTTCAGAGGATCAAGGAGGGGCTCAACAAGCACGTCAGCAGCCTGTGGAACTGCGTCAGGCAGATGAATGGGACGCTCAGGTCGCATTCCAGAGACATTTCTGGCCTGAAGAATTCAGTCCAGCAGTTCTATAGCCACGTCTTCCAGATTTCATCTGATTTGCAAGATCTGGTCAGATTTCAACCATCAGCAAGTAAGTTGAATCTTACAATTCTATTTCCTGTATTTCTTTGCAGCACACGACAGCATTTTTTTTTTTTCACATGGAGTCTCGCTCTGTCACCCAGGCTGGAGTGCAGTGGCGCGATCTCGGCTCACTGCAACCTCCGCCCCCCGGGGTTCAGGCAATTCTCCTGCCTCAGCCTCCTGAGTAGCTGGGATTACAGGCGCGCCACCACGCCCAGCTAATTTTTGTATTTTTAGTAGAGATTGGGTTTCACCATGTTGGCTAGGATGGTCTCGATCTCTTGACCTTGTGATCTGCCCGCCTTGGCCTCCCAAAGTGCTGGGATTACAGGTGTGAGCCACGGTGCCTATCCGACAGCATTTTAAAAAAAGTTTTTTGTTCATCTTTTATTTTGTTGAAACTTCAGGTAAAAATATGACCGTTTTTGGACAGTTCATGGAATGAACTAAATGCCGTCAGTCCTACCCAAAATGTGGTTCATAGGTTGGTGCCTGTTTGTGAATTATTTGGTGCTGGGTAGCAATGAGATAAATACATACTCTCAATGTTAGTATTTAAGAACTTCTAAAATAATTTGACAGGCCAGTCGCAGCGGCTCACACCTGTAATCCCAGCACTTTGGGAGGTCAAGGTAGGTGGATCACCTGAGGTCAGGCATTCAAGACCAACCTGGCCAACATGGTGTAAACCCGTCTCTACTAAAAATACAAAAATTATTTGAGTGTGGTGGCACACGCCTGTAGTCCCAGCTACTCAGGAGGTTGAGGTGGGAGAATTGCTTGAACCCGGGAGGCGGAGGTTGCAGTGAGCCGAGATAGCACCACTGCACTCCAGCCTGGGCAACAGAGTGAGATTCCATCTCAAATAAATAAACAAACAAGAAAATAAACAAAAGTAAATAAAATAATTTGACAACATTGCAGTATTCAAGCACATGATCTATGTATTTTACAAAAGTAGCCCGCAACACATTGCAAATTAAGAAGGAAAACTGGTTCTTCTCACAGACAGAGGGCAGAATATTATCTATAGAATCATGTTGGTGAGCTCAGAGTTGGGGTCAGATTTTTGGCATAACAGCTTGGGGCAGTGGGTGTTGTCCTCTCTCCTACCTACGGAGTCTCCTCTGTTCACCTCTCTTCAAGCCTCACTTTTTCTGTGTCATTTTCATCTTCAGGGCTTAGCTGATGGCAGAGAGGATGCTGTCATGTTTGTTTCCAGACACAGACGGAACCATGGATGATAGCAGTGTAGGGGCAGAAACTGTCTAAAGCCCCATGGTCCCTGGGTCCAGGAAGCTCAGCAGTAGTGCTGAGAGCAATGCTGGCTGCACCTTCGGCACTCAACAAATGTTTGTTGAATGAGTAGTATATGCAATAAGATTAATTTTTTGTTACTTGAGGGTTTAAATGGAGCATCCTCAAAGGACAGAGCTTCTCTTGTACCTGGGTTTGTACTCTGAGCCAGCCTCAGTCATGAGCCAGCCGTCTTTGGTTGGAGTCCGGGCGTGAAAGGAAGGAAGAGGGAGCCAGTGGTTTTAAGCACTTTCTATGTAGAACCCCGGCTTGGTCCCTTCAGAGGGACTGAATCCCATCACAGGCTCACAGGGAAGGCACACTGTTTTCCAGCAGGGAAAATGTGTCCGAAGTCACCTGGCTGTTCAGTGGGGGAGCCGGGATGGGAACCAGGCCAGGCTGTGTCCAAGAATTGTTTTCTTCCAGTCCGGCCACAACGTCTGTGTGTCTCCCAGAGCTGAGGGCAGACTTATCTGGTTCATAGGGACTTGTTGAGAGGCCTGCTTTGTGCTAGAAGGAGCCTATTTCCTGACCTCCCCTTCCCTGTTTTCTCCTGTGCTTGCCTTTGGGACTTTTACCTCCCCAACCTGGTTCAGCTCTGAGTGACACAGGCTCTTGCACAAGCAACTGAGATTTCACAGCCTCTGTGAGCCTTGGGATTTTATGATCAAGTCACAGATGAGACATAAAACCTGAGGTGGGGAAAGTTAAAACATGGGAAGCAGGCAAGCTCTGGCTTGGCCAGGGAGAGCCAGGGCCAGGTCCTGGCTGCTCAGGAGGGTGGAGAGGGTTCAAGATAGGTGGGAAAATGCCCTGACGTCCCCAGAGCACTGTGCTTATCTTACAGATGAGGAGTCACCTAGGCTCAGGAGGACCAGGAATCTGTCCCCCACCCCAGTATCTGGCCCACTGTACCTCACTGTTTATAACCCAGCCCTCCCCCTGTCCAGGGCCACTCAGCTCCTCTATCTCTGGAATGTTGAGTAGAGGTCACAAGACCATGTATGTGTTCATAGAATGATTGTCCCTTGTGGTGACAATGCTGTCTGGTCTGTTCCTTATGATAACAGATTGAACCAGATATTTCCAGTTGATTTGGAACTCCCTGGCGGCGTGGGAAGCTGTGTTAACATTTTCACATTTGTCTGTTGCAGTAGGAGTTGGGGGTGGATCCCTTTAAAGAGAATGTGGCTTACAAAACATTATCCCTTTGGATTGAACTCATGGTGGTGAGTGTAGACTGCATGGAGTTTTGAGAATTTCTTTGATTGGAAAAGAGCCAGAAATAAACAAGCTGCCCTTGTCTAGCATCCAGGTCTAAGAGACTTGGAACCTGAGTATCGGAGATACGTGGGACAATCTGGAGCTAAGGTCACAGTGAAAGTGACAAGTCAATCAGTTAAAAGTCAACAGAGCATTTGTTGAGTGCCTATGATGTGCAAGGCTCTTGGGGTACCTGGATAGAAGTAGGCATAATCCTTACTCTAAAGCATTTTCAATCACGGTGGGAAAGAGACTCACAGGTCTGCAGAGAGAGTGAATGAGATTGTTTGTGGCATAGGGGTTTATCCCGTTAGTGCATAAGATCTTATTGGGCCCGTATGATGTGGTAGGTAATGGCTGTGTGGGGGAGTATGTGGATAAAAGACAGTCTGATGGGGAAACAAGCAGATAGTCATGGGAATGGGGTGTGCATGAGCTACCTTGGGTATGCAGAGGCGCCCACAGTGGAAGTCAGGGAGAGATTCTCAGGAGAGAGCCCTGAGCTGAGCCCTCAGTGTAGGTATTTACCGAGCAGAGTACAGAGGCTGACGGGGTGAGGAATGAAGTGAGATGAGAGAAGCTTCTGGGAGGAGGTGTTACTGGATCTGATTGAGGGATTGGTGGGATTCGGAAAGCAGGAGGGGAGGACATTGTAGATTCGGTATTTATTGCTTTGTAACAATTCACTCCAAGTCTTGCTGGCTTAAAACAACAAAGATGTATTAGTTTCCATTATTCTGTGGGTCAGGAACCCAGGCAGGGCTTGGCTCAGCGGTTCTTCTGCTCTACGTGGCATCAGCTTCAGTTGCCCACTCAGCTGCATTCAGCTTGTGATTGACTGGAAGGTCTGTGAAGAGCTGGTCGTATGTCTGGTGCCTCAGTGCTTCTCCACCTGGCCCCTCTCTCCATGTGGCCAATCTGGGCTTCCTCACAACATGGCGATCTTAAGTGGTCAGACTGTGGCAACTGGCTCATCAAGGGAAGGTGGAAGCTGCTGGGCCTCCCACAGGCTAGCCCAGAGCTGGAGTGGCGTCACTGCTGCCACATTCTATTGTCAACGCAGGTCTGCTCTTGAAGGGTGATGTGGCTGCTATGTTTGGGGAGGGAAGGGGGATTAGTGGTGGTCATGATATCTACCACAGTGAGCACAGGTTTAGAAGTGAAGACATGTGACAGTTTTGGACTAGTAACCAGATCACCAGACCAGGAACAACACACACTGTGGTGTTTCTACTCAGCCTGTTGCCTTCTTCACAGGTACGGTTTTCTTTGGAAGCATCGCTGAAGTAGGACTGAATTATCCAAGAAGCAGCCAATAGGGGAGAAGAGGGTGCTTCAGCTGATGCTGAAATAGATCCAAGTCTCTTTCATATCTTTCTGCTAAGTGTAGGTGTTCTTCCCTGGGGTTTAAAAGGGATTCCTGAAATTATATGCATACATATAATACATACATACATACATACATATATATATATATAAAATATACCTACATATGTGTATTATATATATATGTATGTATGTATTATATGTATGCATATAATATATATATATATACAGAGATGGAGTCTCCCTCTTTCACCAGGGCTGGAGTGCACTGACATGATCTCAGCTCACTGCAACCTCTGCCTCCTGTATTCAAGTGATTCTCCTCCCTCAGCCTCCCAAGTAGCTGGGATTACAGGTGCCTGCCACCACATCCAGCTAATTTTTGTATATTTAGTAGAGATGGGGTTTCACCATGTAGATCAGACTGGTCTCGAACTCCTGACCTCAGGTAATCCACCCCATCGGCTTTCCAAAGTGCAGGGATTACAGGCGTGAGCCACTGCACCCAGCCAGATATATATATATTTAAGACAGGATCTGTCCACCAGGCTAGAGGACAGTGGTGCAATCACAGCTCACCGCAGCCTCAGTCTTCCTAGGCTCGGGTGATCCTCCCACCTCAGCCACCCAGGTAGCTGGTACTATTGGCATGTGCCACCATGCCCAGCTAATTTTTTGTTCTGTCTTGTTTTCTTTTGTTTTTAAGAAAGATGGGTTTCACCATGTTGCCCAGGCTGGTCTCAAACTCTTGGGCTCAAGCGATTCACCTGCCTCAGCCTCGCAAAGTGCAGGCATGAGCCAGTAAGCCTGGACAGTTTTTTGGAGGGAGGAACAAAAGGCCCACGAGTCCTGGTGCAGTGGCTCACGCCTGTAATCCTAGCACTTTGGGAGGCCCAGACGGGTGGCTCACTTGAGCCCAAGAGTTCCAAACCAGCCTGGGCAACACAGGGAGTCCCTGTCTCTACAAAAATTACAAAAAACCATACTTTTGAGAAAATGGTCCAGGCAGAGGGAACAGCATTTTCAAAGGCTATGAGGCAGGAATGACTACCCTTTTGAAAAACCCAGAATACCAGTATGACCAAGTATATGAGCAAGGCAGAAGGTCATCAGCAATGAGGTCAAAGTGAGGGTAGGAATGAAGTCAGGCAGGCTTTCTAGGCTGTGATAAAGGAGCAGGATTTTAAGTACTATGAGAAACTATTGCAGGATTTTGAGCTAGGGAGTGATTACTTCCCAGGTTTGAAATCTCAGCTCATCCATGCTTGTAAACAGTGGAGGATTAGCTAGTGTCTGGACTTGGTAATCACTCAGGAAATATTACCTATTATTTAAATCCTCCGTCCCCTAGAATGGATGTTTAATCTATTCATGACTGAACTTTTCTCCCTATCTCTACCTATAAACCCCCAGGCCTCCAGTCTTGGAAGAGTGAGAGAGGGCCTGTAAGCACAGCAGACACAGGGTGAGGGGCCCCAGTGGCTCCGGGGATGCTGTAGATGGCCACGTTTTTTTGTTTTTTTTTTTTTTCCGTTCTCGCTTTCCCTTTCTTTTTCTTCTTTTTATAATCAGGGTTCACATAGGCAGTATAAAAAGCTTTAGAAATGGCAAGAAGCTGTGGCTCATGCCTGTAATCCCAGGACTTTGGGAGGCCATGGTGGGAGGATCACTTGAGCACAGGAGTTCAAGACCAGCGTGGGCAACACAGGGAGATCCTGTCCGTACAAATTAAAAATTAGCTGGGTGTGGTGATGTGCACCTGTGGTTCCACCTACTTGAGAGGCTGAGGCAGGAGGCTCCCTTGAGCCCAGGAGTGTGAGGCTGCAGTGAGCTACGATCGCACCACTACGCACTAGCCTGAGCAATACAGCAGGATCCTGTCTCTTAAAAAAAAAAAGCCTAGAGATCTCCCTTTTCAGCGTTCACAGCTTCATGTATCTCATGTATCAATAGTTTTGTTGACTAGAATCTCATCACTTAAGAACAAATTCGGTTCTAAATGGAAAGGAGGCTGGAGGCCCTTTGTTCTCTATGCAGTGTGGCCACAGAGTGGAGCCCTCCTTCCCGGATGGACGCACTCCCATTTTCACAAGTGCGGAGAGCATCAGGCCTGCACACTTGCTCAGCAGGCACCCTCTTTTGTTTCTTTTCCCTATGGTGCCCAGCCTTCCCACACCCGAGTCTGTGGCCATAGGGAATCCCTCATGGGTATTCCCACAAGCAGGGGTGGTGTCCTGGCCGCAGGGTCTGCCTCCCAGGCATTGGGTGCCTAGCAGAGGCTGTCTCCTTGCCTGGGGCCCAGGACTGCCCTGGCTTGCAGCCCAGTGGCAGCAGCACGTGGAGAATGAGGCAGCCCACCCTCCCCAGCTGGCTTTAGTATCCCCTGGCCCCCTGCAGAGGCTGGGCCTCAGCTGGACTCCACCTTCTCACTGTTCCTCTCCTAGTACGGGAAGAGGGGGTGCTGGTGGCGAGCAGGAAGGGTAGGCAGAGTGATGTAGCTGTATGCAGGGGACTTCTCTTTCCAGATGTCACGCTTCCAAGAAGAGGCAGGCTGCTTAGATCTCAGCACGCTAGAGATAAGGGCATCACTTCCTTTTTCCACCCTCCCACCCATTATTGCTCATGTCTCTGAGTAATTTTCATCATAGCATTTCTTTTAGGAGTACTGCAGGGTTAAGCATACTCTTTTTTTATTGAGTTAAGTTAAAGCACAGCCTATTCAAATAACTATTTAACCAGAAAGCCTGGCCAGGGCACTGCTGACGCCAGCGTTCTGACCACTTTGGCCCTGACTCGAAATCGGCTGAGTTTGGAGCGAGTTTAGGCCCAAGGTAGCATGATAGACTTAGAGTTTTATGAGCATATAAAGGCTCAATAAATTGCATACATTCAGGCCATAGGGAACTCCTGACAACTCACGCCCTTTATCCTGTGGGCGCCAGGTCTCTTTGGTTTGTGTAATCCGCAGCTGCTTTTCTGCATCTTAGCCTTGAATTTAGAGCTACAGTATTCTGAGAACAGAGCTTTCCCAGAGCCGTGTGCTTAAAATCCTGTGGGATCTTTAAAAAAAAAAAAAAAGTGGGCTCACTCAGGAGATCCCTGCTCAGCAAGGATGAGGTGAGGCCCAGGAATTTGTAATTAAATTTGTAACTAAAACAAAAAACTACTGGCTCTAGTTTTGGAAATTGAAGGAAGGTTACCCCAGAGGCAGCAGGATCTACCCACCCCAGGCAAGCTGTACCCAAAAAGAAAGAGGATGTGGGTGGGAGGGAGGACACAGAATAAACCCCTGACTTTGACACTGCACCACTAACAGAAGTCAGCTGTGTGTGTGAGCCCTCTTAGGAACTCTATTCTGTTCCGGCTTTTGAGGTCTCTCCTTACGGCTTATTCATGTAGCTTTATAGTGAGTCTTCAAATCAAGCAGTATAGATCCTCCTGTACATTCCCATATAAATTTTAGAATCAGCTTGTGAATTTCACTCTCTTGTTTTGTTTTTTGTTTTTTTGAGATGGAGTCTTGCTCTGTCACCCAGGCTGGAGTACAGTGGCATGATCTTAGCTCACTGCAACCTCCACCTCCTGGGTTAAAGCAATTCTCCTGCCTCAGCCTCCCGAGTAGCTAGGATTACAGGCGCCTGCCACCAAACCCCGTTAATTTTGTATGTTTAGTAGAGACAGGGTTTCACCATGTTGGCCAGGCTGGTTTCAAACTCCTGCCCACCTTGGCCTCCCAAAAAGCTGAGATTAGAGGTGTGAGCCACCGTGCCTGGCCCAGCTTGTGAATTTCTAAAAAAAAAAAAAAAAAAAGAAATTTAAAAATTCCAAGTGCTGCCAACGCTCAGCTGAGTGAGTGCCTTCTCTGTCGGGGTTCCATGATAGCAAATTACTTTCTAGCTCAAATGTATTGCCACAGATTTTAGCACACATAACTAAAGCTGTATTTATATTTCAACATTTTCTAGTTTGTACTTACAGAAAATTAAACAGATTTTCTCTATTTAGCCCGATTCCATGGGTTTCACTATTGTTATGTCTGGATTCTTATGATTTTGGTGTCAATATGGTCCCTTCTGCAGTGCAACCAACACAGTGCTCCCTCTTACAAGCTTGAGGGCTTTTCTTCATTCAAACCAAATTCAAAAGCAGCATTCATTCATTCATTTACTTATTTATTTTTGAGACAGGATCTTGCTCTGTTGCCCAGGCTGGAGTGCAGTGGTGTGACTATAGCTCCCTTTTCTGGGCTCATGTGATCCTCCTGCCTTAGCCTCCTAAATAGCCGAAACTACAGGCACACATTACCATCCCCAGCTAATGTTTTACATTTTATGTTGAGACAGAGTCTGGCTATGTTGAAAGGTTGGGCTTGAACTCCTGGCCTCAAGCGATCCTCCCACCGCAGGTGAGCGACGGTGCCCAACTCAAAAGCAGTGTTGAGATGGCCATTGACTCGGAGTAGAACTATTCCAGGGAATGCATGTTTGCTTCTCAGCCCCAGGGATCCTTTTGCATACCTACTTGTCAGCCCCTTGGTGTCCTGCCCTCATGTCCTGCCCTCCTGTCCTGCAGGGAAGACCAACAACTGCTTCCTTGAAAAAGCCCCTTTGTGTAAGCACATTCTGGTTCCGTTCAGCACCATGAGCCACAGTTTCTCTGAATTTTCTGATGAGTCCAGCATTTCTCATGCTTCAGTCATTGATGGTATGGGGCTATTTCCCAGGAACTAGAGCTTTGCCACTCCGCGGAGCAGTCAACTGTGAAAGCATCTTCCGTCTATCAGCTTAGCATTCTGTATGTCAGCACTTTGATGCATCTTTTTTTTTAAAGCCTGAAGTCTTGATTAGCATCTTTAAAATACTTCTCCAGTTTTAGCATTTGGTCAGCAGGTAAACCCTTTGGATGGCAGGGAGATCAGATTTCACCTTCAATGGACTTCTGATGAATTACTCTTAACATTTGCATGGTGTTTTACAAGTAGTGGGGCATTAGCAGGGCACACCCTTTCCCCAGGTCTCCTCCTGGAGCCCAGCCGCTCACGGCTCTTGCAGAAAGCATTCAGCTGCTGGAGAGGTCTCTTTCCAGAATGAGCAGAGTGCTATCCAGCCTTCATTAGGACTTGGTCATAAACGTGTGTGTTCAACACCCCACATGATGCTATGGACTGAGCCGGAGCTGGGAGAGGCCAGAGCTGGGGGCACCCATCCGAATGAGATGTTGCTTTTTCATGACTGTCTCTGCTGTGATGTGGCAGACTGCTTTGGAGCCTTCGGCTGTCTACAGCACTCATGCACGGACTCCCCAAGGAGATCCACTGAGGATATTTGGCTCAAGCAATGTCTTAGTTCATTGCTTCTTCTGATTGGCATCAATTTCAGCCTGGATGACAGGAGGGTACTGATGGTTGAGCCTGTTGCGTGAACATGGTTTCAGTGGCTTTCCCATAGTCAGGCCTCAGCCATATGCCCTAATAGCTAAGGCCAGGCTTTCTCCAACAGCCTCTGCTCTGTGACAAGACACCTCTTAGTTGCCAAGTGCAGGGCCAACCCTTTGCCCAGGTCTCCTCCTGCAGCCCAGCCACTCAGGGCCCTTGCAGAAAGCAGGGCTTCCTGGAGACAGGAGGCAATCCCCAACTCCTGTAATGAGCGAGGGTGTTAACTCAGGAGGAAGACACTCAGTTTTAGCACATCAGCCTCATGAATTATTGGGGATTTTCTTAGGAAAGTCTTTGTTTTAGTAAAAGTTGAAATTGACATTTGGTTTTGAAATTGACTTTTAATAGGAGCTTTCGAGGAGAGGGAGTGGCCTTTAATCCCTGCATGTAAGGTTCACCCATGGTGAGGCTGTGACCCCACCCGACCCATGCAGGGTGTCAGGCAGGCCTGGTGCAGTGTGGCTAGTCTGTCCCTATCTTTCCTCAGGAGTTAAAACACATGAGGAGCAACCCTTGGCTCTCATGAAGAATTCATTTCAAATGGTCGTTCTTGAATTAGAAACACATGTTCAGTTCAGAAAGCAGTCGGCTGCTGGAGAGGTCTCTTTCCAGAATGAGCAGAGTGCTATCCAGTCTTCATTAGGACTTGGTCGTAAACCTCTGCATTCGACACCCCATGTGACGCTATGGACTGAGCCGGAGCTGGGAGAGACCAGGGCTGGGGGCACCCATCCGAATGAGATGTCGCTTTTTCATGACTGTCTCTGCTGTGATGTGGCAGGCTGCTTTGAAGCCTTCAGCTGTCTACAGCACTCATGCATGGACTCCCCAAGGGGATCTACTGAGGATATTTGGCTCAAGAAATATCTTAGTTCATTCCTTTTCCTCCGCCTTCTACTTAGTGCAACAAGTCTGGGTGTTGACGGAGTAATGGATATATTTAAATGGATTATAGTGAAAGAACTATCACCGTCCCATATGTACCAGAACTGCCTTGTTAGGACTCCAGAATGGCAATTATTTTGGCAAAATTGGGGTTCCCAGTTTAATGGCTGGCAGAAATTAGGGTGCATGGCCCATGGTACCTGTCATAGGTTCAGCCTTCTTTTATTCATTCAGTACTTAAATTGTTCAATGTCAGTTACTAGGTCTTGTGTTAGGCCCCGGAAATGGCAAAGAATTAAGATGCTCCAGTACTCATCAGTCAGCCAGAGAGGAAAGGTCTGAACCACAGAAAGAGGCCCCAGAGGTCCATGTTGCTTCCTGGTGCAGAGGCAGGACTGCTCAAGCCCGCTAGGCCAATCCAAGAAGGCTTCATGGAAGAGGTGGTATTGAACTGGGACTTCAGGAATGGGTGCCGTTTTTCTCAATGAGGGTGCTGGAAGAGGCCATTTTACGGGTGCACATGGCAAAGGCACGAAGCCAGGAAAATCATAGGAGAGCTGGGTATCAGTGAGGACACTGTTGGCAGCCAAAGGAGGTGGAGTACTTGGAATGCCAGGCCGAGGAGAGTCAGTTTGATTTTTATGAGAAGTAGAGAACAATGGAAGATTTTTGAACAGAAAATAATATGCTTAGAATGGTTTCTAAAGAGCATTCTTAAAAAGGTGTGAATGAAGGATCCAAGAGATATTTCAAAATTAGAATCAGCTGGGCTTAGCAACAAATTTGTGCAAGATGGGGGGCAGTGGGGGAGAAGGGAGACAAAGGAGAAAGAAGAGTAAAATAGGACTCCACGTGCCTGGATGAGGGAGAACAAGGGTGGATTTCAGAGGAAGAGGGTGATTTGAAGGGTTTGGTGGGGACGGGAAAAAATAAGGACCAGTTTGTGGGGGCCTTTGCTTTGCCATTTTAAGATACTTTGCTGACTGTAACTTATTGAGGGTTGGAGGACTGAGGAAAATTCTGTTTTTCCCTGAGTTTTGGATGGAGAGACATACATTTGGGTTAAAAGGAAGGAACTAGGGGGGAGGAAGGAAAGAGAGGTTGAGAAGAGAGAGGAGTGATGTCAGATGGAGCCGTTCCAAGAAGAGCTGGGAGGGTGGGGCTGGGGCTCAGGCAGAGGCGTGTGCCCTGGGAGGCAGGCCAGCTTCTGAGCCAGGGAGACGGTGTCCAAGAGGAGGAAGAAAGAAAAGGAAGATGATGCGTAGACTCAAGCGTGCTTGTATTAGAGGGGAAAGGGAAGAAACGGGCCCTCAGTGTCTTCTACAATTATATTTTATAAAAATAAGTAAAATAATACTGAGAAGCTCATAATGAAAACCAGCTTCCCTGCCCCCTTCCTCATCCTTCTTCCCACGCCCCAGAGGCAGCCACATGCAACTCTTCCAGCTGTTTCTTTTCTTTGGTACTTATGTCTGTATTTCTAAATTGATTTATCAGCTTTCGACATTGCATATTGACTCCCCTTCCTCCCAATTTCCAACAGAGTTATCCCACAGTCAATATGCAACATTTATGCTATGCTGAGCTCAATAGCTCTCTCAGGTTGTGTTGCTTTCCTTTTCACTTTTCTCTTAATTGGTAGTAGTGTTGCTTATACGCTATGTATCTATTTTGGAGTCTTCCTACCCTTCAACAGCCTCTTAATACAATTTTCTACATCATAAGAAATATCGGATCATTTGTCAGTTCAACTTTAAAAAAAAAAATTGACCTCCCCCCCACCAGGAATTCTTGCTCTTCCTGATCTAGCCTGGACAGGTTATTCTCTAGACTTGCAATAAGGCTTTAGGTCTGAGCCTGCCTTCACTACTATCCTAGAAATGGCTTTAACCTCTCTCCCCTTTCTTTATTCTCCAGTGCTTTTTCATGTTTACTCCCTTGTTTCAGTAGCGCACATTTTCCCATAGCTTTTTAAGAAAGGGTGCTTGAGAGAGAGCATTTTAAAATTTTTTAAATATTGCTGTCTAAAAATATCTTTATTCTGCTCTTGTAATTGATGGGTATTTTGGCTGGGTATAGAATTCAAGGTTGACAATTATATTCTATCAATATTGACGACATTGTTCCCTTCTCTTCTAGTTTCTAATACTGTTGAGAAGCTTGGTGAAGCCTTCCTGATTTGCAGTCACTTTTTAAATTTTTTCCCTTGAAAGTTTGTAATATCTGCCTTTTATCCTCAGTGTTCTGAATATGGCTTGGTTTATTCCTTTTATTCAATAATTGTGCTGGGATCTTTCATTTTCTTCAGTTCTGGGAAGTTGTGTATTAATTTGATAATCTTCTCCTTACCACCCCATCACTCCTACAAACCAGTTTTTCAGATTTTTTTTTTTCCTGGAAGGACTTCTTAGGTTGACCCTTTAATTTTTTTTATGATTTACTTCCTATTGTCAATCATTTTGTCATCTTCTATCTTTTGAAAGATTTCCTTGATTTTTGTCTACCAACCCTTTTATTGAAATCTCTGATTTTGGCCAGCACCTTTTTAAGCAGCAAAAGCTCACTCTTATTCTCTGACTATCCCTTTTGTACAGCAATCAATTCTTGCATCTTAGATGCAGTGTCATCTTCTTTGGAGGACAGTGTGTGTTTATTATCTTGGACTGTGTCTGTCTCTTTAGAGTTCCTTTTCATTAGTTGGTGTGGCTTGCTTTGGTCTCTGTCGTTCACATTGGCAGCTTTCCTCATATGTCAGGTGATTTTGACTTTGGTTCACATTTAACACGGAGACACTAAATAGAGTTTTACGACTGTGGGCATCATTATAGGGTCAATTTGAAGAATCCTCCTATTTCCAGTTAGAGGTATAAGCAAGTGGCTTGGAGCTGAGCAGAGGATGGGCGCTGTGAGCCTCCTTATTTAGGGAGCAGACTTTCACTTAGTATGTTTATTTTTAATTAATTAATTATTTATTTATTTATTTTGAGACAGAGTCTCACTCTGTCACCTGGGCTGGAGTGCAGTGGCATGATCTTGGCTCACTGCAACCTCCACCTCACGAGTTCAAGCGATTCTCCTGCCTCATCCTCTCAAGTATCTGGGATTACAGGCGCCCTCCACCACACCCGGCTAATTTTTTTATTTTTTATTTTTAGTAGAGACTGGGTTTCACTATGTTGGCCAGGCTGGTCTCGAGCTCCTGACCTCATGATCCGCCTGCCATGGCCTCCCAAAGTGCTGGGATTACAGGCATGAACCACCACACCTGGCCTTACTTAGTGTTTTTAGACTGATGTCTTACTCCTATCTTCCACTGTAGCTGGGATCTCCATGTTTTTCAATCCCTCTGCCTCTTTCTCTGTCTAACCCAGCCCTTCTCAACCAGGATTCTAAAGAGATGTAAATCCTGAAGTCATTCTATTGTATGGAATGAACTAACTTCTCTGTATCTAGAATGGAATTAGCTCTGTACCATCCTCGGGGAAAATTGAGAAAGTAATCATTCAAATTGTTTTCTGTTGGGCTTCTCTCCTGGAATATTGGTTAGGAAAAGCCATTGGAGAAACTGCCTCTCCGTGACATTAGGTTCCTTTCAGTCATTTGCGACGCACCCATGGTGTCCGCGTGCCGTGAAATCGGGAATTGTTGGGCACCGGGGCCAAAGATGAGGCCGTTTGCAGAGCGCAGCCGTCTACGCAGGAGAGGCTGGAACCCCCCAGCCCTGGGCAGGGGTCCCGGGCGGCTCCCAAGTGGTCACGTGTCCTCGGAAGACGCAGGTGGACGGACGCCCCTGTGTCCTGCTATCGCCACGCGGTGGGGGCTGCCGCATAGTCCCGCAGGGACCCCACTCGCCAGGGCTCACGGAGGGGCCTGACGGGGCAGTCAGGGCTGAGGATCCTAACCCTGTGTGTTTCTTTGTTTCTCCCCCGATGCCCAGCGGAGCAGCCCTCGGAACCGTCCTCTCCCCCGCCGCCCACAGAGGCCCCCACGGAGCCTCCGCAGCCCGAACTGGCCCCGCCAAGGCCCAGCAGCCACGCAACCCCCGAGGACCCTGAGCACCGCCCGCCCACGGGCCAGAAGCCTGTCCTGCCCCAGCCGCCCCTGCAGCCGCGGCCCCCAGAGGAGAGGCCACCCCCTCCCGCCCGCCCCGGCCAGACCGTGTGGCCCCGGCTGCCGGGCTCCACCGGGGTCTTCATGGAGACGGGCCAGGCCGGACCCCCAGCAGGTGCGGGCGTCTCGGGGCGGGGCCTGCTAAGGGGCGTGGACGGCCAGACTGGGCGTGGGTCAGTCCCCAGCGCAGAAGGCTTTGCGGGCGCACCAGGTGAGGCCTGGGGCTGCGTGGGGAGGAGCGCGGGGCTCACCCAGACCTCCCGCCTGAGCCTCGGGGTCTGCCGAGGGGCTTGACGTTACGGGTTCCAGCCTTCAGGGGGCAAGTTCAGAAAGGCAGGTTTGCAAGGATGCCGAGGCCTGAGGGGCCGTTCATGCGAATTCAACACGCGGAGGCTGGGGCACCCTAGGGACGGTGCAATCGTTGATGCTTAGAAATAGAATGGGCCTGCGGGTTGGAGTACCTGTGCCACACGGGCAGCTCATTGATCTTCCCAGCAGGAAGGACTTAGAAGCCATAGGGTATTAGGCGCTTGGGTAGTAGCAAAGCAGGTGGCACAGCTGCGTGGCTGGGCAGGAGGGCTGTCAACCACAGGCTTTGGGACCTGGGGCAGCTTCCTGAGCTCTCTGAGCTGCAGTTCCTTCAACCACAAAGTGAGGAGAGTGCAGGACCTCAGAGGGTTACTGTGAGGAAGGAGAAAAGCCCCGTGGAGCGCTTCGCTGGAAAGTGCTCCGCGTGAGTTGTGAATGTCTGCACCATTACTGTCAGTGGTAGTGGGGGTAGCGTCGGCAGAGACAGGAGGAGAAGGCAGTGAGCATTTGTGGGATCCCCACCGTGTACCAGGGACTGAACTGCATCTGGATCTCCTGCAGCCCTGGAGATGGCACTGTGAAGCCAGTGTTGTTTTACAGATAAGGAAACTGAGATTGGGGCTGTAACAGGTAAACAGATGACCTTGAATGGGGCAGGTCATGTCATCTGCTGTAGAACAATGCAAACAGTCCCCTCTGAATCAGACCAGGCTGACCATCAGGGACATGCAGACACTGGCAGGGCAGGGGTTGGTTCCCATCAGTGATAGCCTGGTGCACCAATGGCCCCTGATGCCCATGGCTGTCCGGAAGGCTGGGTCACTGCTGAGAAAACAAGGAGACATTTTCTCTCACCAGCTCTTTTTTTCTATTCCTTCTCAGCCACCTGAGCTGCGGTGATCACAGCTCTCTTAGGCAGATGTCCTGTGTTTTCTAAGATAACATTTATCTTCTGTTAGTTCCACATATCATGGATGCTTAGGCTCTCGGGCTATTTGTTCCCTCATTCATCCATCCACGTACCCTTCCATGTATGCATCCACTCACCCACACATCTATCCGTGTATCCACCCATCGGCACATCCATCCAGCAACCTATGCATCTATCCATCCACCCACATATGCATCCTCATATTTAGAGGCCAGGGCACCCAGGGACCCACCCACCCACTCCTGTATCCATGATGCATCCATCAACCGAGCATGTGCACATCCATCCACGCATCAGTCCATGCACTCTTCCCTGCATGCATCCACTCATCCATCTGTTTGTGCCTCCATTTATGCACTCACCCATCCATGCCTCCGTCTAAGAAGTACTGCATTCAGTCTAGTTGAAGGCAAAGCTCTTGAACAGTTAACACTGCTAGAGGGCAAATGTTAGTTGGCTTGTGTGACTCTCAGTCGCAGAGAAGTCTACAAGGCTCCGGCGCCCATCTCTTTCTTTCCTGCAGCCAGTTTGCCCTCAGGGCCCTCTTCCCTGCCAGGGATAAATGGGCCAGTGAGGAAGCAGGGACAGGCTGGTACCCATGTGCCTCTTCTAGGAGGGCAGTGACAGTGGGTGGCCTTGTTCTGTTTCTTTAGTGGTGAAGACTCGATTTGAACTTGTGAGGAGCAAAGAGAAAAAAGGGGGCTCAGAACAAGGAACTGGTGCATTAAGACCTTGTTTGACATGCCATTTCCTTTTTGTTTTTCAGCATCCCCGAAGTCACCTCCTGTAGCTTCCTCAGGTATGTCTGCTGGGAGACCAGGGGCAGGAGGAGAGTTCTCCTTAGTGGGCTCTGCCCCTCCCCAGATTTCCTGCCTCCTCCCTCCAGGCTATTAATACAGATCAAGCCTGGGCCCAGCTGTTCCCCACCCACCAGCACTGGGACAGCCCTCTGCTGACTACAGTGGACTAAACTCCCCAAGGTTTGCTCACCAGAGAGGTTTAGAGGCAGGCCCAAGACAAGGAATCTTCCCTCCTACATCATCCCAGCTCACTGAGTTTCCCAAGGGGATCACTGGGTGGTCCTCTGCCCTTGTGTGGTCCTGATGAGCTTCCTGAGGCTCGTTTCATTGGTTTATTAGTAAGGAAGCAGCTCCCTAGATGATGATGCACCCACTACCTGGCCTGGCCTCCTAAAACGTGTTCATGAGTGTGTGTTGACACGTGTATGCACACACACACACCCACTCACATGCTTACATGCCCAGCCTCTCACACACCCTCCTAACAAGAGCCTGTCCAGTTTCCTCAGATTCCTCAGCTATCCTGACTGCTGAACTCAGACAGGGAACCCTCTGGCCCTTGGGTGTGAGGAGTTTGATTCACCACTTTGGGTGAAATTAAAATGGGCCTGGCATGTAGGCCTGTTTTCCATGCCTTCCCCTCAGAGGATAGAAGCACCTGGGTCAACCCCCTCCATCCTTTCTCTTCCAGGAGCTCTGGTGCCTTCTCTGGTGTCTTTTTCTGCGGGGCTCACCCAGAAGCCTTTCCCCAGCAATGGGGGCGTTGTCCTCTTTAACAAAGTGCTGGTGAACGATGGGGATGTTTACAACCCCAGCACAGGTGAGTGTTTGAAGGGAACTGGTGCTGTGTCCCCCTCCTATCTCCGTGCAGGTGGGACCCCTCCTACCATGGATGTCTGGTTCCCTGGGTCCCATGGAGTCAGGGAGGATGCCACCCCAGAGTAGGTGCTGAGTGGGCCTGAACTCCTCTGCCCCACTCTGTGGACCTTCATGTACAACATTTCCCGGCTTGAGGGCTACAGGCAGCATGGGTGTGTAACATTTTCTAATTGTGAGGTCAACAAACTAGGCCTCAGCATTCACCACTGGGGTTGCTGTTCATTTTTTATGGCAGTTATGAGAGCTCTGCCAGCACAGCCCGCCACACCCTGGCTACCTCTGATAGCCACCGCCTTGCCCCACTCTCTCGGGCTCCGACAGTCATCCTGACACCCTGGGTCACGACAAGCAGGAGGCTCCCTCAGGGTCTCCTAGTTTATGATGAGCAGAGCCAGAAGAAAGACTGCTCTCTCCAGAGGCTCGTGCTCCGTAACAATTCCTTCAGCTGGGAGCTTGACTCTGTCTGCAGCGCCTGGCGTGTCCCCTGCCCCAGGTTGTTCCTGGGGGGTCCCAAGGATCATGGGCGTGCAGTTTACCTCAGTCCCCTGTGTCCAATCAGTGTCCACCTGGGCTGGGCAGTTCTGAGGAAAGCAGGGGCCAGGGGTGCCTGGGCCCATCAGGACAGAGCCCCTAGGCAGGTGTGGGGAGGTCCCCGCAGCCTGGGGTCTTTCCTGACCTCTTTCTATGCCCTCGGCAGTCACTGTTCTGCTCACCCACTGTGAACAGGGCCTCCTGGAGGGGCCCGTGGATTTCAGGGAGGCCTTGCCACCCGTAAGCCACTGGGAGGGAGAGGGACTTGGTTTCCTTCTCAGTCGTTTTTAGCCACCCCCGGCCTCACGTTTGCCCTGTCTGGTCACTGTCTGGATAAATCTCACCTATCCTTAGGGCAGTGGCTCTTAAGTGTCATGTTACCAAGCATAAGTCACCTGCAGAACTCAGAGAAGTGAATTCTCAGTGCCCCGGGCTGATGAAGGCGCAGCTTGGCATCTAAGGCAAGTCTGGGCTGGGAACACCGCTTACTTGCCACTGCTCTGTGGCTTCCTCCAGGGCCCCACACCCCCCCAGGCCTCCGCTCAGAGTGGCTGTGGCCTTTGGAGTCAGTACGTTAGTGATGGGGAATCCATATGGGTCTCTCAGTGCTCACCTACTCAGGAGAAAGAATTTGACCAAGGGGCACGAGGCTGAGTGAGAGACTGAGGCAAGTGTTAGAGCAGGAAGGAAAGTACACTTGGAAGATGGCTAAGTGGGTGACTTGAGAGATTCAAGTGGGGTCTGACCAGTGACTTGGGGTCTTATACGCTGGCATGCTTCCAGGGGGTGGATTGCATCCCTTTCCTGATTCTTCCCTTTGGGGGGCCGTCCGCATGCACAGTGGCCTGCCAGCACCTCAGAGGGGAGTGTGCGCATGCTCGGTTCTTCCCTTACCAGTTGAGTGTTCCCAGGTCATACACCAGTTAAAGGCCATTGTAAACGTCATTTTGCCTCTTAATGCGCATGCATGAGCGTAATCGCCCAGCTCCTGAGATCTTATCAGGAAGCAGCTGATCACAACCTTCAGGTTTTGTCTGACTACTGGGCGACTGCCTTTCTGTGGTCCTGGCAGCAACCAATCATTATTTTAGAGAGACAGTTAACAAGTGCAGGACCATCACCTGATGGACACCTGACGTTCCTAGTTGGGGTAGGGGCTCTCCTGCCCTGCTCCCGTCTGCCTGACTGTAACAAGACAACCCTCCCCAGGTCATTCTGTACTGCCTTGGCCATGGGGATGGCTTATCCTCTTGGACAGGTCGGGTGGTGCTTGCCAGCAGGGATGGTGACCTATGGTATCGCATTCCCAGAGCTACCTCTACTCTTGCATGGAGCAGGTGCAGAAAGGAAATTCTGGGTGAACTGAGCGAGGCTTCATCACAGGCAACTCTGAACAAAGGTGAAGACCACACCCAGAACTCTCGGGCTGGCGCTGGCCTCGGGGCCAGGTGCCTCAGGAAGACTCTGGAAAGCCTTCAGTTACCTGCTGTTCAAAGTCGGGAAGGGGCTGGGTGATGTTTCCTGGAGCAGACTGAAGGCCTGGGCCCCTGAAAAAAATTTTTTTTTTTTTTTTTTTTTTTTTTTTGGTGGGAGGCTTGCTCTGTTGTCCAGGCTGGAGTGCAGCGGCTCCATCTCGCCTCACTGCAACCTCTGCCACCGAGGTTCAAGAGATTGTGTCTCGGCCTCCTGAGTAGTTGCGACTCCAGATGCACACCACCATGCCCAGCTAAGATTTTTGTATTTTTAGTAGAGACGGGGTTTTGCTGTGTTGGCCAAGCTAGTAAACTCCTGACCTCAGGTGATCTGCCCACCTTGGCCTCCCAAAGTGCTGGGATTCCAGGCGTGAGCCACTGCGCATGGCCCGGATCACTCTTTATAGCTCCTGGGCCCTCTGTTTTATGATGTCAGCTCTTAGCTTGTGGTCACTGGCAAGGTCTGGTGTCCACCGTGGAGCCTGTGAATAACGGCCACCCCTGCCAGCATTTGGTGTGGGCACTGATTCTCCTAGCTGTGGGGCTACCTACAGCTGCTTCTGAAGAACAACTAGCGACACAGATCTTTCCACCTTCCTCCCTTCCCACCCCAGGCCCAAAATGTGTGGGTTATGGGCTGAGTATCAGTGCTTATTTCTGGCCACTGCCCAATGCAGGGAGAATGGACCTCCTGCAGGAGGAGCCTGGCGTGGCCCTTGGGGTTACATGGTGCCGTGTCTGCCTCTCCCTGGGTTGGTGGCAAGCTTCATTTTTATTGGCCCTGTCTCTTGGGTATTCTGCCCAGCAGCCAAGTTTTGAGGCTGATTTTAAGTTAGTTAGCCTTTAGGTGCCTTTGGGGAGAAATGCCTCAAGAGGCATTCTTAGGTCTATGGCAAAAAGTGGTACGTAGCTAAGGTGGCCTCTACATTACTGGTAGGCTGTAGGGGGTGAGCGTAAAAAGAAGCTGAGGCAGGCAGCCAGCTGCCATGGGAAGACAAAGATGGCTGGTCTCCCAGGCCCAGGTTAACCACTAGGGGACTACTTACTGCCATGTCAAGGACTGTGACAGCAGCAGATGAGCACAAGGCTTGCCTTTCTTTCTCCCCGCAGGGGTCTTCACCGCTCCTTATGATGGGCGCTACCTGATCACGGCCACCCTCACCCCTGAGAGAGACGCCTATGTGGAAGCAGTGCTGTCGGTCGCCAACACCAGCGTGGCCCAGCTGCATACTGCTGGGTACAGGAGAGAGTTCCTGGAATACCACCACTCCCCAGGGGCTCTGCGCACCTGCGGGGGTCCGGGGGCATTCCACCTCATCGTGCACTTGAAGGCGGGAGATGCAGTCAACGTAGTGGTGACTGGGGGCAAGCTGGCTCACACAGACTTTGATGAAATGTACTCCACATTTAGTGGGGTTTTCTTATATCCCTTCCTTTCCCACCTCTAGGGTGGCAAGGGAGAGGTCAGGGGAAAGACGGTTGTAAAAACTCCAAAGCTTTAATATATTCGGTTTTATATGTAATAGAAGAACTGGGCTAGAGTTTTCCACATGTCCCCCCACCTGTCCCCAACATAAAGGCCTTCCCTTGCTGTTGAGGCCACTGTGCCTTACTGCGTCCAGCCAGGCCGTCAAGAATAAGGCACGTGGCGAATATGGCCACTGACTTTTCTGTCATATTAACTTGACAACTGGAAGACTTGGAAAGGCCTCCACCTGTAGTTGCACTCTGAGGGCCCTGGACTGGGCCTGAACTCGCCACAGGCTCCATCCAAATGTGGACTGGGAGGAGGGAGGCAGGGGAGAGCTGGTCACTGTGGCTGGTCTTTACTGCAGGGTGGCACTGTGGCCAGTTGTCTTTACACTGCACGCAGAAGTTTAAACACTGAAGTGCCACCGCACAGAGACCCCCAACTTGGGCTATTCTCACGCCTGGTTCACCACTGCCGCCTGGGACTTACTCCTACTCACCTGGGCCTTGCCCCAGCTGTAAATGGGGATGTGGATGTGTTAGAGACTGTTCCCAAAGCTTGCTGGGCTCCTTAAATGACATACAATTTCAGTGCACAGACAGGAAGTGTCAATAAAGATGTAAAGCCACTTCCAGTTACTTTTGTGAAGCATGCCTTACAGATTGGGAGTTGTTGCTAAAAAGCAAACTCTAGAAAGGAAATTGTTTCAAAAAGGGCTATAGAAAGTAATCGAGTAAAATTAATCTCGGCTACAAAACCGTTACCCGTCCCCATACAAGCTATACACTTTTGGGTTTTGTTTTTGGCTTGTGGAGACGGACCAGATGTGCATGGAGGTCAAGGCCCCATGTGATGTGCAGCTGGAGGGGCTCCTCTGGGGATGCTGCACTCGGAGCCCACAGCAGCTGCCCAGGCTAACCAGTCCCCGCTGCTTCTCTGCACCACTCTCCAGCAGACACAGCTCGCGGAGCCTCTCGGGTTCCTAAGCACCAGGAGGCCCAACATAATGCTGGCAACTGAACCCATCCAAGAACACGGCATCTTCCCACAGCAAGACGTCTGCTCTAAGGGGAGGCCCCAGAGTATTAACGTCGCCAGCCGCCACAGAGACCTCTCAGTACCCTTAGCTCAAGGTGATCTCTATGGATCAGGTTAGTAAAATCTGGCTAATCAAGTCCCACTGGGGATGAGGAACGAGACCCTGAATCCTCTTAAGCTTCTAAGACCCCCTCCCCCTAGACTTCCACATTGCATTTCAATTGGAGAAGTAAAGGCTAGCAGACTGGGCGCTGCCCTTAATCATACTCCTGTAGATCGCAGGCATGGTATGGAGGAATCCTTCCGGAAGGCATTTTTGCTTAAACACGATCAAATCCCCACACAGTCACGTACCCCACGCCTACTGCATGACTTCATGGATCAAGACCTTTTCACATGTAATTTCTAAAATTGTAAGCCTTTAAAAGGGCAAGGATTTTGTCAGGGAGCTCTGTGAAAGTATTTTCACCTGCGGCAGCTCCCGGCTGAATAAATCACCAATTCCCTCCCTGTTTGTTTGGTGTTCAAGAGGTTTGTTTGTGGCGGATCCTGCTTCAGGGAAAGGTCTAGATAGTAGAAACAAGAGCTGCGGTTTCCTTGGCCCGCATCGAGCCACTAGAAGATGCTCTTATGCTGTAAAAATGCTTTAAGGACTGTTTGCAAATTAATTTACAGGGTGGCCACTGGACATTTCAAAGTTCCTACTTATTCCCCCCACCCTAGCTAGGAAGACAAGAGCAAGAACTAAAGGTTTGCCATTTTACTATTTAAAATTTGGATCTCTGTCCAGGAGCAGGAGGGAGAATGACATCTCACCCCGTTACTACAGCTGGGAAATGGCTAAAGGGAGCTGTCAGAGTATCCTTGGCTGCCCTAGGAATGACTCACTCATGGAAAAAGCCCCAGTGCAGCAGTGTTTTCAGGAAAACCCAGCTGGCACACACCATCGCCCTCTCTCCCACACTCCTTTTGAAAAGACCGCACTCAATGCCCAAGGGACGTGCTCAAGCGCTGCAAGGGCAGGTTCCAGGCAGAAGGTGGGTGATGACTGCCTGCTGCTTTCCCTACTCCGTAGACGGCTCTGGAACATCGGGTAAAACCCAGTCCTCCTCTCAGAGCATCTCAACTCACCAACAAAGGTGAATCTCAGCTCTGTGTATTCAGTCAAGACAGGCAAAACACAATACACCTCATTATAGCTGGAGCCTGCCTCTACTTTGAGATAAAGCAGGATAATAGTCGGATCCTGGCCCATTTAGGAGACATCTTTAGAAAGGAAAGGTTGTCTGTCTTTCTGTACAGGTAGAACAGGGTCAGCTAAGCTTAAGGCTGTGGGGTTCTGAGCAGCCCCTCAAGAAGTCATCAGCCCCTAAGTAGCGTGCCCGTGAGTCAGAGGCATACCAAATCCTGAGACACAGGCACAAGTTCACAACTTCTGATACCACGCTGTTGCTGTGAAAAGGTCAGGACACTTAAGTAGAGAAGGACTGACATCCCCTCCCCACCTCCATGTAACACTAACAAATAGTCTCATTTACATGATTAAAAACAAAATGGTATAGTCAATAAATGCACATCTTAAACTGCATTTGAAATTATGTCCTGGTTGGCATGCTAATCTAGATTTCCCAGATGACTAATTGTTTGTTTCTCACAATTTTGTATTTATTTGCAGCCTGACAGGGAGTATTTGTGATCGGAGTCACTGAAGTTCAAGCCTGTAGCTTGGAAACCCAGGTTTGCACATATCTGCCCCACGGCCCCTTTCTAAACATAAATGCATATTTTCCTTATGCCATCCTATAAATGGGAAGGAAAAAGGAAGGACACACGCCAACTCCAGTGGGTACAGGGCACAACAGAAAGAAGCCACACACAGGCACGTCCTCAGAGCTCAGGGATAAAAAGTCCACTGTTCCTCTGAAGCCCTCAAAGCTGCTCTGGGTAAAGACCATTTCCTTTGTAACCAATCTCCCTGAGCTCTTGTGTTCCCAAAGACCGACAGTTGCCATCACCCAGCCATCATATCATGGCAAGGAGGCACGAAATGCATAACATTTCCATCCTGAATGCACGCTCACGTGGAGGGCCTTTGGGATGCAGGGTTCAACATACGCTGTATCTGGTAAGGGCCCAACACTCTGAGAGAACAAAAAGATCACCATTTAAATAATAATATGGGATGTGGTTTTGATCAAAGGTCACTCTGACTCTGTGATAAAAACACCAGGATTGCTAAATCGTATCCACCCTGAGGAAGGGTTTAAGGAAAGGTGGGGCTCTGGACAGGACTCCCAGGCAATTCAAGGGCTGAGGGATAGGAGATAAACACAGCCTCCCTCCTGGACAGCAGCAAGACCACAGCAGAAGTCACATATGGATGGGTTTTCCTGGCAGAACATACAAAGCAAGAGGTTAGTTCCTGGGGGTGTAACTGCACTTCTGGAGCCAGGTTTTTAAAATAAGCAACAAAAAGGATCCCCTCCTGTAGACAAATTTAAGTGTCAGCAAAGATCAAGACGCTAATTTATGGAAATTACCAATTTCTGGCAAGAATCTAGAGAGACGGTTTCAACGTCCCTTGAATGAAAGAGCCTAATGCATTCAGTTTCTGTTCATTTATTGTTGTAACATTTTGTTTTGAACATCAAACACTGCATCAAAATATGAGCCAATCATCTTGCAACAATTGCTTTACCATAACTAAGAGTACTATACTGATGTTTACAATTAACTTTGGACAACTTAAAACTTATTAGAGACAATCAAATACTTCATCATAGGCTGAACATAATTAAAGAGCAAAGTTTCCCCTCCTTTTCTTACTTTCAAACCAAACCAAAAGAGTAGTTTTCACCTGGAAAGACACTTATTTCAGGGAAAAACTCATTTTTTAACCATTTTTATTAAATGCTGGAAGCTCGAAAACATGGGAAAACATCATAGGATGATAAAAAGATGAAATTCCCTGAAGTCTGTTTTTGCCAATTTGCAAAAAGTCAAAGGGCTGATTTCTGTTTATTCTTTAAACTGTTGGCCTGCACCCACTATGCCAGCTGCAGAAGGGCTGTGTGCAGGCCCCACAGTCGCAGGGGCTATTCAGGGGCAGCGTTTCCCAGTCATCCAATCTCCTTTATCCCTCAGTTGTTCTGTGACTTTGAGCAGCTTTCATTTTAGGACATCCCATTTTTAAGTTTGTTCTTTTTCCAGTTGAAAACTATGTAGATGTTTTTAGACAGAGCAAAACACAACACAGTACCCAAACATGGAGGCAGCCTGCATGCTCCAGGTCTACACAAGCAACTCACGCAGAACGAGCTTCAGCAAATAGACAGCAAAGCAAATATGAGTTAGACCGAACTGCAAAGAGGGAAAAGGCCACTTCACCAATGGAGCAACTGATAAAATGACTTAGAGCCCAATCTGCCTGCAATCTCCCTGAGCCATCACCGGTCACTGAAGATAGTGCGAGGGTGATGCTTCAACTCACCATCCTAAGGGTTTGTGTACAAACACATTTGAGGGCATCTCTTTCACAGAAAGAACAAATGTCATTTGTACCAAATGGCAATGGATTTTCAGCACAAACTTAATACTCTCCTAACACGACAGCAATAGTAATCATCTACTTTCAGCAAGAGGGACTCCTTTAAACAAGGAAAAAGACTCACATTAATTAGCCTATGTACCCACTGGATCAATCTGCAGCAACAAAGTCTAGTGCTAGCAGACACAGGGACAGACGGACCAGCCACCCTCAACACAGGGCAGGGCCAGGAGAGCTGGGTCCTAGGTTGGACCCTCTAAGGAGGTCCATGTGTCCAAAGAGAAGAGCTGTCAAGAAAAAGAAACTAGTGAAAAACTTTTTAAAGGACAACCTAAAAAGGATTAAAGATGTATATTAAGATTTTTAGTACCATATATATGCAAAGAAGTCCTACTATAAGCTCAGTTAAGCACATAAAGCTCTCCTCCTTTCTCTAAATAGAAGGCAGTCAAGAGGACACGCAGATGGTATCTATGAAACAAGGTGCCTGCATGGCTGCTATACTAGATTTTAATTCACAAACTGGGCAGAACTTCATATAAACAGAACCCAGGATCCCTAATCTACTGTACATAAATAAACTCATTAAACAATTAGTCCTTGTCAACTATTTAAGCCAGGGGGAAGCTTTGCACCAAAGGCTCATGTGGTCCCTTCTCTGGGAACATGTGCCTTCCTAGGTTTTGCTACTGAGAACTGTGTTCAGGGGATTTAAACATTGTCTCTGCATCTGGCAGCACTAGGAAAAATGGCTGACATCAGTCAGGGACTTTCGACTCTCCAATCTGGAAAAATAACCACCCCTATTTCTCCATCTCTAGATCAGCATTATCTTAGGTGAAACAAACCCAAACATGTACGGGTTCCACTACAACGGCAGGGCCATGAAAAGTTGGCCATGAGACC
This sequence comes from Cacajao melanocephalus, assembly GCA_963573385.1. Classification (NCBI taxonomy): domain Eukaryota; kingdom Metazoa; phylum Chordata; class Mammalia; order Primates; family Pitheciidae; genus Cacajao; species Cacajao melanocephalus. Next base: position 47,949 of record CAUYLG010022717.1, read on the forward strand.
ACCCCGAGCACCAAGCCTGTATCTGCAGCTCCTCCTCTGCTCAGGAACCACCACGTCCTGTGTTCTCGCCAATGGAGACCAAGACCTGGGGTTGGTTCTGGGCTCCTGACAGTTCTCTCGGTGTTAATAGTGCAGCTCTGTCAACATCCAGCACATCAAAAGCTCTGGAGTGGCTTACGGCATACCTTTCCCTGGTGCCATCTCTTCAGACATACGATGTGAGCTCATTACAACCGCATCAGTAAATGGAGCTGCTATGTATATTTTAGTGAAAATACATGGGTACCCATGTCCTCATGGGATCTCACAAGGCTGGCGTGGGGACAGTGCTGGGAGGGGGCAGTCTGCTCCATGGGAGCTCCAAGACCCCTCTTTGACACTGGCTCGAGGCTTCCACGGGCCCGATTACAGGGTGTGATTCCAAAAGCCAAAGTCACGCACTGCTGGTCAGTGCTTTTAAGCAAGCTTCACTGTGCTTCCCTGTCAAATCTCAGTCACAGAATTTTAGAAATCTTGTCCCAAAGCAAGACACTTTCCAAAGGCCCATTTACGCCAGGCAGCAAACAGACGGATACAGCGCTCTTCCCAGGACCCCATTCAACTGCGTATCTGCATTTCTGAGGCCTCCCTAAAAGCAGAGTTGTTGGAGGGTTTTTGGTCTGTCTTAAAACCCACCTTCTCACTTTTATTACAGACATCAAATATATACCTGTGAGACCTGTTCTGGTGAAGTCTAAGAATAACTTAAAGGGCTCCTGGAGTTGTCACAGATGAGAGGAGGATGTTCTGCGAGGATCTTTCCCCCTCAGACGGCCACGTTTATGGGACTGGGCTCAGTGGCTCTGGTGCATGGGCCTGGGGCGGGGGTCCTGCCCAACTTGGCTCACTGGAGCAGCTGACCTGTTCAGTGTACAGGAAACGAGGTGCCCAGAGAAGAAATGTGCAGGGGCAGCTTCGGCCAGCATCACTGACGGGGCCTGCAGTCATTCAGGGACCCTGACATCTGAAGACAGCCCTGGTCAGAGAGAGAAACCACCTCAACTGCCCAGTGGAAACTGTAACTTCACTGTGTGCAGTGTTTTGGTCCACTCTTCTTTAGCTGCTTTTTTTTCTTCCTTTAAAGTGATGCAATGGAAGGAGCTCCCAGCACACAGCAGGAAGCATGTGTGCGACCCACAGAGGAGAGATCCCAGGTCTCCAGCCCCAGGGTCCAGTTCCTCCCTTCTCCTTCCAGGAGCTGAGCTGCAGCCTTGCCAAGCTGGGAAGGCAAAGGAGGATGGCAGGACCAGCTCCAGGAGTGCCCGTCCCCATGGGGAAGGCTGGTATCCAAGGTCAGCAGAAGGGCCAGCCACCTTCCCTTGCTGTGGGGAGGGGGACCAAGCCCCACCCACCCACTGAGGTGCTGCCTCAGGACAGGTCATCCAGGTCCACTTCAGGTATTGGGTCTCGCCAGTAGCAGAAGGAGCTGAACTCTGGGCAGGGAAAAGCGGAATTCTGCTCCTTACTGAGAAGGGGGAACACATGCTCCACGAGCTCACTCAGCCTGTGATACCTAGGAGAAGGGTTGGGGAAGAGGCAAGGGCTATTACTTCAAGATTGGTCAAAGGAACGAGATGAGGGGCTGTGAAGCTGTTACTCGGATTCCTCAGGTGGGCAGGTTCAGAGGCAGGCCTCAGTCCCATCCCAGACTCCGTTTTACAAGTCTAGGATAATCAGGAACCCCTCAAACAGCTATTGGGAAAGACATACCTACAGAGCAGATGTAGCTATCCTCTGAGTGGGGCCTGATCTCAAGGATCGGGGGGAAAGGGACAGGGGCTGTCTTTCCCCAACTATATCCCCTGACTGCAGGGCGCTGGGCTGAGAGCTAGGAATACACTTACGATGACTTGTTTCCTTTGGTTCTTTCTTGTATTAATTCACCCTTGGGGTTCACGGTGAATATTCTACAGTCTGGCACTCCAACTTGTGTGTAGGCATAGACATCCTGCAGAAGAAAACAGCAAGCGGGTGATTCCAGGGAGGAGAAATCAGGAGATGCTTCTCAGGCTCCTTGTCAGCCAGAAGCACTGCACAGACAGACTTGATGGAAAACGTGGAGCTGGCACAGTGCAGCTGCCACTGAAACTGAGCTCTAAACAAACCTAAACTACAGAGTGGAGAGTCAGAAAACTGGGGCAGCCACTAAGGGGAAGCCAGGGGCCCTGGGGCAGAAGAGGCCAGGAGGCCACATCTGCACACCTGAGGCGTGATGGCCCTGTGGAAGGGAGGCAGGTTGGGAAGCGCTAGTTAAGGGCCAGCACTGACCCTGGCTCTGGGGAAGTCCAAGGACGCAGCTTACAACTGCTTAGAAGGAGCCACCTGAGGAAATGGAATGGCAGCCACAGAAACAAAGGGAAAGTGTCCTTCATAGAAATTCTGGGGCAGATCTGCACCTACAGGACTTCCCCAGTTTCTACAGAAATTTGGAACAGATCAAGTGAAAACCATGTGAGCAGAACAGACAACTCATTTTGCTTACAAAACTGCTTTGAGAACTGGGATGTGGCTACATCCCAGGAAGTAAATCCCTCTGAATTTCACCCACATCAGAAACCAGAGCCTAGGAGATACTCACATTTGGACGGTTTCCAAAGGCGGCATAGAAGGGCTGCTTGGATGGGGCAAACAGATTCTTGATATCATTTAGACACTCAATTTTGAACTTCTCTGGTTTCTTTTCTATCACTTCTCTAAGAAAAAAATACAAATACAATCACCAAACTCAAAATGGTCCTTTTCTCCAGTGAGTGGTCCTGAAAAAATGTTAGTGCTCACAGACACCCAACGTCTTCAATCCTTCGTAAGTGGAATCTTTCCTTCTCCTTCTTTGCCAGTCTGATAACTAAGAAAATCTGAGTGATGAAGTTTAGGGAAGGAGAAAATTTGACGGTTCCTAGAACTTGACTTTCTTCCCCAGGCAGTATGTGGTAGGACACCACAGAGGCCAAAGAACTGGGAGAGGTGTGGCAGCTCCAAGGTCTGACGTCTGTTCCCACACATCCTCCCACTTTGGGCCCAGCCCTGTCCACATGTGGGTTTACCTGTGGAAGGCGGAGAACAAGCTGCTGGGGGACAGCATCAGGGGACCCCGGGGCAAGATCGTGCCCTTGTCATTGACCCAGTGCAGGTAGCCACGGGTCATGTCGGCCATGCCAATGGCACGGGCCGAGCAGTACAGGAACTTGTAGCCATTCCTGAAAGAAAACACACCCTGTTAACCCACATGTTTCGGCTAAGAAAAAAAGACACCAATATTTTTCTTTTCTTTCTTTTTTTTTTTTTTGAGACGGAGTCACTCTGTTACTCAGGTTGGAGTGCAGTGGTACCATCTCGGCTCATTGCAACCTCCACCTCCCGGATTCAAGTGATTGTCTTGCCTCAGGCTCCCAAGTAGCTGGGATTACAGGTACGTGACACCATCTCTGATTAATTTTTATATTTTTTAGTAGAGATGGGGTTTCACCATGTTGGTCAGGCTGGTCTCGAGCTCCTGACCTCTGGTGACCTGCCTGCATCAGCCACCCAAAGTGCTGGGATTACAGGTGTGAGCCACCACTCCCAGCCTGAACTTTCCTTTTAAAAGATCCAAATAAAGTTCCTCTCATTTACTGTGAAAACCAAATTCTCCAATTTAGCAGGAAACTGCATAGGATTATAGAGATTTCACCTTTCCATGGAAAATACTGTGTGCAAAAAAAATGGAGGTACAGGCAACTAAGAATTATGTTAAATTTTTAAGTACTGATACAAAATCTTCAGCATCTAGTCCATGAAAGCCATATTAGAGAACAGAAAAAACCCTGGACTTTCTTTAAATTACCTACTGTAAAGAAAAAATATGGGGGCTCTTATTTGTAAAGGCAATGTGCAAGATGCAAACCACTTCATCAGACAAGAAGCAAAATTATACTCAGGTAACTGACATATTCTTAATTTTTATTATGGCATTCTCAACTAATGCTGAAGACACTCAGATTCTTCAGATCAATGTAATGTATGTATTAGGATCCCACAAAGGCCATGGCACTGCTATCTTCCCCCCACAAAGGATGCCCCAAGAGAGAGCGGCCCATGTGAGAACTATTTCCCCCATGCACACGTGCACTATCTATGCAAAGAAATACAATTTTAAAATACCCAGAAAATAAACCAAAAATGCGTATCAGCTCTCTTGTTAAATTCTAGCTAAAAAAAATAACTGTAGTTTCAGTTATAGGTGCAGGCAGTGCCTGAAACACACAACACCGTGAGGATTAACTGAAATGACACAGGTATGACATATCGTGCAATGCCAGGCGCATATGGCTCACCCACCATCAACGGGAAAGGAGTGAGGAAGAACAGGAATGCTGCAGCATAAACACATGATTTATGTGGACTGAAGACATACACCATTGTTCTGTAGTTATTATAATAGTTATTAAAGCAAGCTTCCAGCTCACCAGAGCGAGTTAACATGTGGGGAGGGTACCTACTCATTGATGGAATGGTAGAGCTTTGCTATACCCTGGTGAGTCCAGTCTTTGCCCAGCTGTGGGAGAATCTGTCCCAAAGCATCAGACCTAAGATGATGGTAGAAACAGGAAAAGGTATCAGGAATCAAACATATACAGTGTTTTCCTATTTGGTTGACTATCAGCTGCCAATAAATAATTGGTGACGGGACACTCCTGAAAATGGATTTCATCACAGCTTCATGCAACTGCAAGGGAGTCCCTGCAAATGTACCCGCTGAGGTGCTTTTGAAAGTGGAGTCTCCTGAGCGCCAGATGTGTGTGTTCAGAGGTAACTGACCACCACACATTCTGTTTTCTTCTACCCTAATGTCAAGAGGCTTCTTTGTTTTCATATCAGAATTGAAACCAAATAACTAAATCTTTCCAAAAGATTTTTGACATTTGTTATGTCCCCCACATCTCCTCAATGCAGAAAATGACCCCATGTGGACTATATTGGAGATGCCTCAGGGCATATGGCTTATGAAGTGCCTTGGCTGAGGGCTGTATGCCCCAAGTGAGGAATTCCCCACCACACACTGCCTGCCCCTCCCTGAATACGGGGTTGCTCCCTGCCACCCACCCGAAGGATGGACCTTACTTGGTAATCGTCCCATCAATATCAGAAATAATGATCTTGTCATTCCAGTTCCACAGGTAAATGGTTCCCGCACAGCGACAGGTGCCTTGATACTGGGTTGTAATACTAAACACAACATCATTTGGGCCATCATGGAGCTTCAGTTTTGCCTTTTTAAAAAGTGTAAGAATAAAGAAAATCAGCTGGAAACATACAGTTCGAAACAATTTAAAAAATTACAGAACAACTGGTGTCTTGGAATCCCAGCAAGAGGCAGGATGCTTTCCAGGGTGTCAAACAGGCCACCCTGTGCCCAGCACAGTTAACAACGCTGAGGGAGCCACTGCCTCAACAGTGTTTTAGGGTTCCAGACACTTCACTGAACCCCCACAAAGCAAAAGGTCTACTACTCTTAGTCTGCTACTCTTCTACCACATCTGAGAATCACTGCTTTAACCATAGCCTGCTCTGGTCCCAGTAAGACCTTTTCATACTGAAAATGGGTCAAAGTCAGGGTGGGAAATAAGAGAGGAGAAATTGTATCTAAAATATCATTTCTTTATTGCTGTGGCTCCTAAGAGACAGTAACTGGCCCAGCGCTGGGTTAGCTGTGCACGACTAACTCTCAGAGATGGAGGAAGGAAGTCTGGGGTGGGTGGCAGGACCCGAGCCACAGGTTTCCCAGGTGGGCCTGATGGCTCTTGGGGGTGGGAGTCATGGTTCCACTGTGGGTAGACATTGACACGACCATGACATGTAGTGTGTATGCACCTGGGGACGGGTGGACAGAAGAGGATGTGCATCACATTAAACCATTACTAAAATAAGTCCTACTAGACAACACGGATCATGCAAGACTCACGATCTGGTCTGAGGAGAGGCGGAGAGACTTCTTATATGAAGTCGTGCTGCCATGGCTCAGGGGCTCTGTGGGAATGGGGTCCACTTTGACAGATTCTTCCAGTTCCTGTGACCCCTCATCACTCGAGGAGTCATTCTCGGCCGGCCTATTCAACATCAACCCAATTACAGGAAGAGGAAGAATGGCATTTTATTGATGAGAGCTTTTCATTTAGGATCAAGAAAATAAAAATATCCTAAATCTTTTCTAGGAATGGGTACAGTTATCCCTTCTGCCATTCTCCCATAGCCACAGCTCTTTATGCCTGAAATTCATATTGTTAACTGATAAGGCCACTTTCATAATTGGCAAGCACTTACTTTCTGATTATGACCTGCTATTTCCTGCTATGCCCAGTGAATGCTAGGTCTACTAACTCTTCTTGAAAAGGATATGTACATTTCAAAAGGTACAAATTAAAGAAAACATAATAGTTAACAATGATTTAACAAAACTAGGGGCTGAATGCGGTGCCTCACACCTGTAATCTCAATACTTTGGGAGGCCGAGGTAGAAGGACAGCTTGAGCCCAGGAGTTTGAGACCAGCCTGGGCAACACACGGAGACCTCGTCTCTACAAAAAATTTAAAAATTAGCCAGGGGTAGTAACACTTGCCTGTAGTTCTAACTACTTGGGAGGCTGAGGCAGGAGGATTGCTTGAGCCCAGGAGTTTGAAACCATCCTGGACAACATAGCAAGACCCTGTCTCTACAAAATACAAATTTAAAAATTAGCCAGGCGTGGTATCCCACGCCTGTAGTCCCAGCTACTCAGGAGGCTGAGGCAGAAGGATCACATGAGATGAGGAGCTATGATTGTACCACTGCACCCCAGCCTGAGTGACAGAGTGAGACTCTCTCTAGAAAAAAACAAAAACAAGAAAAATTTTAGACACCCCTTAAAAGAAACAGGATAGGGAGTGATAAGGGACAAGAAAATAAACCCTCAGTTTTAGACACTAAATGAAACAGGCAAGGGGCTTGGGGAGATGAACAGGCAGAAGCAGGAACAGGGTGTATCTCAAGCAGCTCCTCTCACAGCTGCTCAATCTAACTGTCCAAAGAATGCTGTTTCTTCCAGGAAATGAAATCCACCCAAACCAACCTTCAGATTATTTTTTTATGTCTCCCTTTGGCTCCGACGGGATGCAGGGGGAGCAGGGGCACCAGGGACAACATGGCTAAAACATTCCTCGTAACCCCTTCCCATACACTAATGCCACAGCTCCACGAGGAGGCAGGGTATTTAGGAAACAGGCATGAGTGCATTTATTTCTCTAAGCTGGTGACAGTTTTTAGAAAGCAGTTGTAATCTGCTGAGTGGCACAAACATATCACATCATGTCATATCTGTAGAAGATGATCCCAAGAACTAAACAAACTGCCAAGATCGACTAAGAAGTAATGGCCCTGCTAGGAGGGCCCAAGTGCTGTGAGCTGGGCAGAGGACAGGGTGCCCACCTGGCACTGGCTGGCTCCTTGGCACTGGATGGCAGGTCACTGGCCGGCGGTGCCTCAGATTTTCCCTCCTTGGATTCTGGCAGCTGTAACAGCGAGATGATAATGGCAAAGTGCAATTTTTCCCCTACAGATAAGCCAAATTCATTAGCAGCTCTCTCTAGAAAAGAACACAACTGCTTTCTGAACCCACAACTTAAAAATGCACAAAAACCAGACTTTCTCTATTCTGAGCCAAAGAAAGAATTAGAAACCTAAGATAGAAGTCATGTGCTTCTATGCAAATCACTCTCCCTACAGACCCAGAAGTAAAACATTTTAAGAGCACCATTTCAAGTCACAAAACATAATACAAACGACCCAAACTTGTTAGGTCCCCAGCTTCCTTCTCCTCCTGGGAGTAACTCAGCTCATGCAGAAGGGACTGAAAGGCAGCCCCATGTTGACATGGACATGAACTTGGTTCAGGCATGACTTCCCTTCTGATATTTGAAAAACAGGTGAAACTCCCTGAACCCTCTTTTCCAGAGGGTGTTGAGGGAAAAAAGACTTGCTCTGCTGCTGGTTTAGTATGATTCTCTGGATGAACCTACATGGAGGCCTGGGGGCAGATTCTGGTTATTTGCACCCAGAGCTGTGCAGGGCGATGATAACCTTCTGCTCCTATCTGATAGGTAATGCAGTGCAGTGGAAAGAGCACAAGATCTGGAGTCAGACTCAGGGTCTAGCCCCAGCTTTATCTCTCACTAGTTACATAACTTCGTGAAGCACCCAAGTTGCCTTACCTGCGAAATGGCAACTCAAACATCTCTAGTGCTGAGCTATAGTAAAGGACCAGGGGTAATGTACACGAATCACTTGGCACAGCACTTGCACGTAGTAAGTGCTCAAAAATGGGAACTGCTACATGGTCAAATAGCACTATACAGTCCACACTCCTGTGCCTAATAAAAAGGTTTTTTGAAGAAATGAAAGTTTCATTCCTTTCAGACCACGGAAACAATGACTTCTAGGTTGTTACCTGTTTGGTCATGCTTTCTCTCTTTCGCCAAAACCACCAGCGACCAGATTTCTTTGGCATCTTATCTTTGACCCAGGACTCAACTGTGGCCTGAAAACAACCAACCTGGGTTAGTCTGGGCAATCTGTTGGCCACACAGGACCTACCTTCTACGCTAACCTGCAGGACGGGGCCTTACTATGAAATGTGAGAACGTGAGCGATACTCTCTCCAACCCTCCCAGACTCCTTTAGCGTTTTTAACACCTCTGAGAGACAGACCTTGTCCTGCATTCATGGCAGCATGGCTTCATGACAGCTCTGTTGGTCTGGTTTAGGCAGTCTGCTCATGTAGGACCTTAGGGGCTGACAGGTGGGCAAATCTCATTTCCCTATCTTTGGAAAATGTGGTTCTCAGGAGTTAAGAGGACCAGCTAGGCTGATGACGTCTTCTTGGTGGGCAGATTAAAAACAAATTGTGAGTTTGTATATAATAGGTATGTTAGCCACAATCTGCCCTAACCACACTGATGTCAAGCTTCTCTTTACTACATCACCTTCTTCTTGCTGCTTCTTCCCATATTAACGTGAGAAAAAGTTTTTTTCATTCATAATGATATTTAACTTACGATTAGTAAAATCGCTCAACTTTTACAGACTATCAGAAACTAGCATTCATATCTAATAAAAATGAAATAAAGAAGTGGCAGCCCAGCTAAGTTCCTAGAGTTTAGGTATGAGATATTTTTAGTGGGTACATATGACTTTGATCTTTTATATAAATATTAAGCTCACATAAAACTCTGAATAGTACCCAGTTCAGAAATATGCACATATGGATTTGTCTAAGTACTAGACATTGTGGATGCTTTCGGAAAGGCAGCAGATGGTGGATCGCCTCACCTTAGGCAAGCTCTTCTGGAATACTTGCAAGCTAAGGATCATGGGAGCTGCCAAAGCCCAGTTATAGTAACTGTGAGAAACAAAAATTGTGCAAAACCATTACACAGTGAAAGAGAGCAAGAGAGAGGGGGAGGGAATCGGGAAGGGAGAAAGGAGAGAAGTGATATATAAAATTGCTTATTCTTTTCAATAAAGATGATCAGCTAAATTTTTTGTCACATGAATAACCTTTGTTTCAAGCACAACTCTGAACAGAGAAGCCGTAAAATCTGTCAAACAGAATAACATTTCAATGCTTCATTTAAAAATAAAATTGATGCTTTATTTTCACTTCAAAGTCATTGCCCATTAGCTAATTTATATGAGATGACAATAAAAGGAAAACTGTAACAGTTAAAAATAGCACTTGTAAAAAAATCTGCAAGAGTATTTAACAATGATAAAAGCAGGAGTATTTACCGATTATATATCCTTATTACAAGGTTAGGATTGTCTATAAGTCCAGGGTTTTCTGCAAATTCGTGATAAGTAATGATATGCTCCATGAATTTTTCTGCAATGTAAAATAATAATCAATTTGGTTAGCGATTATGTAAATCCCTATATGAGATTATTACAATACTCTCTGCACTGCAGAAACTGCCGGCTAAATCATCTTCCTAAAAAAATTAATTTTTGAATATCCATCAAAAGCAAAATGTCAGATGCCTTTTTCCCTCCCCAGGACAAAAATAACACTTCTTTTCTTTTTTTTTAAGACGGAATTTCACTATTGTTGCCTAGGCTGGAGTGCAATGGCACGATCTCAGCTCAATACAACCTCCGCCTCTGGGGTTCAAGCGATTCTTCTGCCCCAGCCGCCCGAGTAGCTGGGGTTACAGGCGCCCACCACCATGTCCAGTTAAATTTTTTTTTTTTTTTTGTATTTTTAATAGAGATGGGGTTTCACTGTATTGGCCAGGCTGGTCTTCAACTCCTGACCTCAGGTGATCCACCCACCTCAGCCTCCCACAGTGCTGGGATTACAGGCAAGAACACTTCTTTTCTATTCTCCTTTTCCACTGTCTCCCAATGAAATCAAACAAACTAGTAAAAAGGGACATGCCAGAGACTTTCAAAAAAATACATACAGATGTGGCTAGAGAGGGATGGAAGACAGACACAGAGACAGAGACCAAGACACACACAAATGAAAACTGTAAGTTCCATTCTCACAGGAAGAAACTTTATTGGCAGGTAATGGCACAACTGGGGAATATTCATAGGGGTCTACATCAAAACATATCTTAAAATTGCTTGGGCCAGGCACGGTGGCTCACACCTGTAATTCCAACACTTTGGGAGGCCAATGTAGGCTGATCACTTGAGGGCAGGAGTTAGAGACCAGCCTGGCCAACACAGCGAAACCCCGTCTCTACTAAAAATACAAAAATTAGCCGGGTGTAATGGTGCACACCAGTAATTCCAGCTACTTGGGAGGCTGAGACAGGCATGAGAATCTCCTGAACCCAGGAGGCAGAGGTTGCAGTGAGCCAAGGTGGCGCCATTGCACTCCAGCCTGGCTGACAGAGCGAGACGCTGTCTTAAAAAAACAAACAAACAAACAAAAAAAACCAAAAACCAAAAAAATAAACATACAATTGCTTGGAGAATTAAAAAAAAAAAAAAAAAAAAAAACCTAGAATTTGGCTCAAGGTCTGCTGAATGAATCCCAAGTTCTTGCAGAGTAAATGAGGGCTTCCCATGAATTTTTGTTCCCTGTTCCTAAACCTGTTCTCTCCTAGATCTAGGCTAACAGAGAAATTGCTCACTTGGATTGTTTCTCCAGGTGATGTGTGTATTATTTACTTTTACTTGCCATTTCTGCCTCTTCCAGTAAACTCTACCAGAGTAAGTTACCAAGTTTTAAAACAAAGGTGTAACTTTTATATTTTACATAAAATTTGTATTTCTCACTCCTTCCCATATAATTTTTTAAACTGAACATTTAAGAGAATTACAAAAAGAATGTGATCTATTTAGCTTTGTCTCTAGAATAAACCATTGGCCATAACATACTTTAAATTTCTTGCAAAATATAAAGCAAACAAATAATGAAGATTTGTTTGAGAAGAGAAGAAAGAGGCATGAGCTTCCTATGACCGGCAAAAGGAAAGACTTCAGAACACATGGTCCTGAGCCACTGGGCATGCAGTCCGCCATATCACACTTTCAGTTCCTCTAAGGGAGAGGGAAGACAAAAGGTAACACTAGTCACTGAAAGAAGATCTTTCCTTAGAGGAAAATCAAATGGGGGCCACAGGCGAAATTAGGAAATACTAAGAAGAGCTCAGTTTAAAAAGGAAGGTTTAAAAAAAAAGGGCTGATGAACTGACGACAGCGACACATAGTGCTCAGCCCTGCCTACAGGCTTCCTGACACCTCCGCTAAGCTCCTCTCAATTCTTGAGCAAGCTTTACTCTCATGGGCCACCCTCCAGACTTATACAGAAAGTAGTCCTCCTACTTTTTGCCAGAAAGACCATTTACTCAGTAGACAATCAATTTTCTACAACTTCAGGGCCCTATATTCATGTCTAAGGCCTAATGCTTTCCAGAGGGGCAGCTGGGCCCCAGTCCCACATATGTTTCAGTAACTTTACAGATGGGAAAACTGGTACAGTGTGATGATCCCACCCTGGTGGCAACAGGGCAGCCTGATAACCCCAATCTCTTAACTTGAAATTAGAGCCTTTACGAGCACACTACCTGAAAGCCACCCCCATAAAGAGGGGTCAATGAAGACCTTAAATGAGGGTCTAAGTGTCTGACATTATAGAAAGATTCCTGTTCCCCACACAAGATCACTAAAGAATTTAAATATCCTGAAATGGCCACATGGCAAGTTTTAATCAAGTGATGACCAGGCTGCTCTCTGAAATGAAGGCAGGGCACCCAGCATACCTTTAGAAATTTCTCCATTTTCACTGAGGCCCCCGCAAAGGGAGAGGGTGACGTCAGGCAAGTCCATGGCAGAATCCGAGAGGCACTCAGTGCCACTATCTGCAGCTGCACTTCCCACAGACTGTGGGGACTGGGAGCCAGAGAGCGTGTCAGACTCGGGCCACTGCCTGGAGCCGGGCTCTGATTCACTGCGGGCAGGGGATGGGGAAAAAGATCTGCTTTATTGCAACTCCTTGAATTCCTAGTTTACTGCATGGTTCTCTGGGGGCTCAAACCAAATAACACATCCCCTAGAAAGAACAGATGGACCTACAATCAGGCATAACTTTTCTTAAGGAGGGATTAGAATCATATCATAAATGACATTAAAGATAACCTAATATAGTGTTAGTGAGAAATTAAGTGTGACTATAGTAAATACGTCACAAAATCACCAGTCATTCATAATAATGTAAACATTTCAACTACGGCGTTTCTAATTCTAATTCAAGGAGTAAAACAGTTATAAGCATTTATTTACATTTCCATGATGAAAATGACAGGGTTATTAACAAAATCTGATGTTCAGAAACCTTTGATCCTAGCATCCTAAAAAAAGCTGTGGCACTTTATACATCCTGTAGAAAATTACTGTAGTCCAAGGCTATATTCTTTAAAAACCAAGGCTTTTCTAATTATTACCTCACAAAAAAGGAAGCAGAAATTAAACGAGCAAAGTGTCAGGGGGCAAGAACCACCTAGAAAAAGAAATGTATTGAGAAATAAACTGAATATAACTGTTCCTCCAGGAGCCAAAGATAAGAAGACTGATACTTTCATTTTTCAAGATAAGGCACAGAAGCCAGGTTTCAGAAGTTGATCAAGGGAAACCTTATGTCATGAAGTATAAACCTGAGTGAGAACAATCACAAACGGCATGGTATCTTTTTTTTTTTTTTTTTTTAGATGGAGTCTTGCTCTGTTGCCAGGCTAGAGTGCAGTGGTGCAATCTCGGCTCCCTGCAACCTCCACCTCCTGCGTTCAAGCTATCCTTCCGCCTCAGCCTCCTGAGTAGCTGGGACCACAGATGCCTGCCACCACGCCCGGCTAATTTTTGTATTTTTAGTAGAGACAGGGTTTCACCATGTTGGCCAGGATGGTCTCGATCTCTTGACCTCGTGATCTGCCCACCTCGGCCTCCCAAAGTGCTGGGATTACAGGCGTGAGCCACTGTGCCTGGCCTGGCACGGCATCTTATATCTCGTAGTCACCAATGCTTACTACCCTATATCCTTTGAATAGGTATTTAATGTCACATTTGAGAGACTGAGAATTTTCGAATTCACTTATTTTATTCAAAAAGCCGGTATTTTTCATGTTTAATTTAAAAACACATGACCCAGCAGTTTATCAGCTCTTTCAAACAAATCTCATCTTTGAGCAGTAGATGGCAGCACACTACAGATACGTCATAACTAGAAAACTGTTTCAAAAGCTGTTTCTCATTTGAATCAACAAAAAATTCAGGTTTTCAGATTTTACTCTTAATAGCAATGCACACTCATATCCACAAAATTGAGATTAATTGGACTGACAGAATGTTCTCACTGGAAACAGAAAAGCAGCAGAACTGTTGTTATGCTGGGGGTGAAGGGCAAGGTCAACCCTTCTATGTTCACCACACCTGTGTCCTCTTTCTCCAGGGCACATAGTGAGACCTCCTTGCAGTTAGGTGTGGCCATATGAGCACATGACCATGTGGACGGAAGGGGTGCATGCTGCCCTTCCCCAGGGACCCTCTCCTATGCGATGCTCCTTCCTTTCTCTGCTGCCTGCAAGCCCTGTACCCTGAGACCCTATGGGGATGGGAGAGCCTCAAGGCCACAGGAGCCCATGTTCCTGAATCCCTGTGGGCAAGGCCTCTCCCCAAACACGAACACAGAATGTTCTTACAGGGGCAAGAAACAAACTTCCATTGTGGCAGGCCAACAAGATCAGGAGTTCCACCACTACAGCAGCTAGTGTTACCCCAACTAGTAACAACATCTACACACATGGGGATGCCATCTGACTCAGGATGCCACCAAATACCTAAATGTGTGCTTTATATTAAAGTTTAGCTATTATTACAAATGTTGTAAATTTAGTAATGAAGATAAGGATCATGACATGACAAATGCTTACATGGATTACAAGAGTCTCATTCACTATCTTTAAATATTTATGAAATGTCTCAAGAAATAGTTCATGAGGTAAGAAGCTTACTTAGTGCATGGACAGTAACTGTGAACAGTTAAATGACAGTAGTGTGGAATAAGATAGCATCGCCTTAGTTACTCTCCTCATTTTTTAAAAGAGAAACTAAAACATAAACCTAAGGAGTATCAATATAAAAAATTAGGGACTGGGAAATGTGGGGAAAAAGTAATAATTCTAAGACAGCTTATATTTGAACTTTCCTACTGTTAAAAATAAAAAGATGCAGTTTCAGTTTTTTCACCTTAAAAAAATCCAGTTATTACTTCAAATGAAGTAGATATGTTGAGGTAAATTTAGGGCACAGAGCTAGAAGGAGTTTTAAGAACTTTCCCAAAATACCTGTAAAGAACTTAAATATCTTTATGTCAATCTCATCTTTCTATTTTAAATAAAAAAAAACAAAATATATTTTTCAATAATTCATTTACAAGTGTTTAATTATGTGTGCCTATGGCTCAGTATACTTGAGTCATACTTTCCATAGAGAAAAGTTTTCTTTTTTTCTGGTAACCAGAGTAGCAGTATAACAGAATACCCCTAACAGTAGAAATGAACTTAGGAAGGTAGTCTAAGTATATCATATTTGAGGTTCATATATGAATTAATTCAAAGGAAAAATGGTGCGGGACAGTGAGGGAGGCTGTGTGGCAGCTGGGGAGCTGCAGAGGATGTGGGCAACACGGGCCGCTGCAGCAGTGACTCACCATACCCAGACCCAAGTTCAGAAAAGGCTCAGGATCTCACACTCCAAAGGAGTGAAAGCATTCTTTGGAAAACATATTCAAATAAAGATGTATTTCTTTTAAAACACATAATAAAACAAATGCTAAAAAATTTTCCCAAGCATGCTGAGTTGGTATTAATCACTACAGAAAATGCTAAACAGAAGTCATATACCCTTATGTAGGTTTAACTAGTATCTCTCTCCTGAAAGAACACACGCACTATTTCTGAATTTTCTAAAACCTGAAGCCATCATCAGATTTAGCTAAAGGACACCATCATCTTGTACTTTTTTCCTGAGATGAAATGTTTTACTCTAGAAATAACTAGACTATTTCAGAGCTATCCTTCAACAAATAAGGATCACTCTACCTTTTAGGGAAATAAAGAGCTGCAACCTCAGGTTCTAGAGCCTTTAAGTCATCAAGGTAAATATCATCTGGTCCCTGGTGTTGGCTTCTTTTGTGAACACCTGTTAATAAAAAAAAAAAAAAAAATCAGAGGTAAGAATTTAGTTATTCTTCATTTACAACTCTGCAACACACACACAGGTGTGCAATCAGTAAGACTGACAAGCAGGATTGGAACAAGGATTTAATTTTAAAGGTGTCATATACCCAAGCAAAAAGGTTGGTTCTCAACCGCCCATGCCAATAGAAGAGAAGTTCACTGCTCCAGACATATACTTTGATTTTATTCATTCTGTCATTTGCTGTTAATTGAGTAATACTAGCCCTAAATGATTTATATTTTAATGATAAAGTCATTTTTATATTTATAGGTAAGAACAAACATGACCAAACTTAAGGCAACCACCTGCATTGGGAACGAAGGTGTTACTCTAAAACCATGAAGGGAAGGTCGTCTGGGCACAGGATATTCATATGGTGCCCAAGTGTCCACCCTGCATTACCTCCTAACTACAAAAGGACAAAAAATACTTCACAATGGATAGATGTGTCAGATAACATCTTAAAAAAATAATCACATTCAGCATTACTATTAGTGGTCATCACGAGACACAGTATGAGTACCCCATTTATGCAATAAAGTAATCGTCAATTCAAACAATAACTCTAAGCCTCTAGACTCATAATGCCCACTCTAGTGACCACATGTGGCTACTTAGCATTTAAACTGCTAAGATGAGGTACACAAAATATGTTAAAAATGCATAAACACACTACTTTAGGATACTTCATTAATAATTTTATATTGATTACATATTAAATTATAATATTTTAGATTTATTGGCTTGGATGAAATACATGACTAAACTTAATTTCACTTTATTTTACTTTCTAAAAGTGGCAATGAGAAAATCCAAAATTACACATGTGATTCATATTCCATTTCTACTGAGAAGTATGTTCTAGAGCTAACTCTCAGTTAAGAAAATATAGGAATGTCACCTTCAAAAAAAAAACAATTAGACACATCCAGAACATGAGAGAGCCTAGAAGACACTGGCTAAGCTCTTTAAAAGGTTGCTATCGTGAGTGTAGAATATGAGGGTATGTATGGGTCTGAGAGAGAGTTCTAAAATAAAAAAGACCGATTAAAAGAAACATAAAAATCAAATGCAGTATGTGAACCTTGATGGGATTTTGGCTTGGGAAACAGGCCAGCTAAAAAAAATATTCTTGGTACAATTAGGGAAATGTAAACATGAATTCTTCAAGATGACAATAATATGGTGGCTATGCAGAGAATGTTCACATTCTTAGAAGGTATATCTTGGCATATTTAAGAGTGAACTGTCGTGCCTGTGACTTGTTTTCAAATGTTTTATTAATAAAACACTGCATGTGTGTGAGTGGAGAGATGTAGGGAGAGAGAGGTTGAGAAGAAGGGGGGTGCAAAAATGTATAATAAAAAGTGGAGGGGAAAAAGAATGAGGCCAAAAGAGCAGAAACCACTCAGCATTCCTGTCGCTAGTCAGCTCCTGAACTGTGTGCTAAGAATAGGGGTCATGATTTCCAAAAACAAAGCATTCATCCTAGAAGAACTGGATTTCCCCACTTAACATTTCTTAGAGCAGAATAAATGGCTGCAGGCCTTTGGTGGAAGAGCAGGTGCCAAGTTAAGTCACCATTAGCTGGACGGTTGGATCTGACCACCAACACCTTCGATAGTCACATTCTTTCATTTTAGATAAATTATTTCTGAGTGACCTTGAAGGTCCATACCTGCAGTGAATATATACTAAGTTGGTTTATAATTACCTAATTTTTGGTGCTAGAATATTTTTTTAAACGTGAAGTAGGTAATTGGCTATATATGATGTTGGGTAATCTTGGGGAAGGTTTCACAGCTTTCCTAAAAATGTGATCCAAGGCCAGTGTTCTGAGTATGTGTGTTCTGACTCCTACTGTACCAAGTGTCAATGGTTGACTTTGTATTTTCAAATAGTAAGGATGTTCTGATTTATGAAACTTGTGTCCAAAAGTGAGGAAGAACTGTTGAACTAAGAGTTAAGATGTTTTCTCTACCTATTTTTTTTTTTGAGACAGGGTCTCACTCTGTCACCCAGGTTAGAGTATAGTGGTGCAATCACAGCTCACTGCAGTCTCGACCTCCCTGGGCTCAGGCAGTTAGAATAATTTTTTAAAGGTAATTTTAAAAAATTTATTATTATTATTATTTGCGACAGGGTCTCACTGTCTCACTCGGTCAACCAGGCTGGAATGCAGTGGCGTGATCTTGGCTCACTGCAACCTCTGCCCCCAGGCCTCAAGTGATCCACCTCAGCCTCTCATATAGCTGGGACCACAGATGAATGCCACCATGCCAGGTTAAGTTTTCGTATGTTTGATAGAGACAGGTTATACCATGTTGCCCAGGCTGGTCTCAAAATCCTGAGCTCAAGCAATCTGCCTGCCTCAGCTTCCCAAAGTGCTGGGATTACATGTGTGAGCCATTGCACCTAGCCTTCTGTCTATTTTTGAGGGAAATAATCAATAAAAGAGAGCACACTCATTATTATGTATTTATTTTTATTCGAAATCATTGCTAAAAAACCTACATAATTTAGCCTCAACTAAGCAGATGTTTCAAGTGAAAACATTTTTTCTCCAATTTTTTAAGATTCTACTTCACTTTACTGACATACCTAATCAATAAAGTGGTTAATTTTACTCATCAATTGCTTACCATCCATTCATTTATTTTCTTAATAAATGCTTCTCAAGAACCCACTGAGTAGGAACAGTTGGGAGACAGGAGTGCATAAGTCAAGCCCTGCTCCAACTGGGCTTTCCAAGGGGACGCCATGGAAAGCAATGGTAAAAAGGGTGTCATGGGCCTGGGTATGGTGGCTCACGCCTGTAATCCTAGCATTTCGGGAGGCTGAAGCGGGCAGATCATCTGAGGTCAGAAGTTTGAGACCAGTCTGGCCAACATAGTGGAACCCCATCTCTACTAAAAATACAAAAATCAGCCAGGCATGGGTAGCGTGTGCCTATAATCCCAGTTACTCAGGCAGCTGAGACAGGAGAATTGCTTGAACCCGGGCGGCGGAGGTTGCAGTGAGCGAAGATCACACCATTCACTCTAGCTTGGGTGTCAAATTTGAAACTCCATCTCAAAACAAAAAAAGAAAGGGTGTGATGGGTTCTGACTGGGGAGTAAAAATACAGAGGCAGCTATCACGTTATTTGGAACACTGAAATAATTCACCATCTAATTTGAGAGTACTTGGTGCCAAATTAAGTAAATGATTACCTTTCTTCTTTGATGGTGAGTCCACTTTAGCTGCTGGTTTGCATTCTGAGGGCGCCTCTGCTGAGGCTGGGTTGGGAAGGTGGTCTGCATCTAACATAGATGAAATCTGAGGACTTTCAGGAGGAGGTTCGAGAAGCTCTGCCACAGACATTGGGTCGCTCATCTGTGTGCCCAGGGCTCTGGGTTTGGGCTTCACTATGGTACAGACAGTGTCTTCCATGGAAGCATCCTTCTCAACTTCACTTATGAGGTTGTCCTCACTGGGAATTACCCGAAAATGGGTATTTTCTGATGGTGTAATTGTAGCTGTCCTAGGATGATGGTCAGATCGTTCTCTTTTGCTGACCTAAAAAGTTAAATTGTTTAAAAATTAAACTACTTTCAGGGTATTTGTTATAATCTATTTCCTAAGCTGGAAAATATGTTCATTCTATTTTTAACTTAACACATTCATTAAAAATATTACTTTGTACATGTAAATATTCCATAATAAAGTGAGGAAAACTAATAATTGCCTTCTGTTCAATATCATGATACTTATAAAAGTTACATATAAATGTTCTGGCTGGGCACAGTGGCTCATGCCTATAATCCCAGTACTTTGGGAGGCTGAGGTGGGCAGACCACTTAAAGTCAGGAGTTTGAGACCAGCCTGGCCAACAGGATGAAACGCTATCTACTAAAAATACAAAAATTAGCTGCGCATGGTAGTAGGCGCCTGTAATCTCAGCTACTCAGGAGGCTGAGGCTAGATAACTGCTTAAACCCGGGAGATGAAGGTTGCAGTGAGCCAAGATGGTACCACTGCATCCCAGCCTAGGTGACAGAGCAAGACTCCAACTCAAAAAAAAAAAAAAAAAAAAAAAAGGTGTATATATAAATGTTCTACTGTGAAGAGTTATACTGGAGAAGACTAAGGAAATGGACAATTTTCAGTAGTAGAGAATATCCATTTTGAGGGAGAAAACTAAATAAAAATTTAGCCCTCCTTGGACCACATCAAGGCTCTGTTGAAACAGTGTAAAAGTGGCAAGTCTAAATTCAATCACAAATATAAGCAAAATGTATATTTAAAAAACCTAAATCCAACAGATGATCTAAACGTTTTCTCTCTCAAGAAATTTATCTTCCCAGTTCTTTCTTCTTCATTATGAGCTGGCAAAAAATGTTTAACAATTTCCTGTTTAAAATTTCAGTGTTGACTAAGGATGGTGGCTCATGCCTGTAATCCCAGCACTCTGGGAGGCTGAGGCAGGAGGATCCCTTGAGCCCAGGAGTTTGAAATCAGGGTAGACTGATATAGTGAGACCTTGTCTCTACAAAAAAATTAAAACTGAAAAATTAACTGGGTGTGGTGGCACACGTGTGCTGTCTCAGCTACTTGAAAGTCTGGTGTGGGAGAATCACCTGAGCCCAGGAGCTTGAGGCTGAAGTGAGTTGTGGTTGCACCACTGCTCTCCAGCCTTGGTGACAGAGCAAAACCCTGCCTCCAGAAGAAAAAAAAAAATCAGTGTGAAAATTTTAGTTTCTTTTAAGGTAGCTTTTAAAATTTCCTTATAATAATTAACAATCAACGTTATTATTCAGTAAATAGAAATATACACAAAATACTACTGAATTCCTTCAGCTGCAAATATATAGTCCAAATGTTACCAAAAATGTTAACTTTGAATTTACTTTTATAACATGAGGGTACTATCATTTACATTCATGAGAGCTCAGTCAGAAATTGTCTCCTTTATTTACGGGTGGAGGGATTCTTCACTTGTCTAATCAGATACTTTCCACAGGCAAGTAAACTCTAGTACCTTGGTGGACTCTGGGAATCCACCCCACGTCCACTCCATATGAGACTCTGATCTGAGCAGGCTCTCAGCGGGTTTCACTTCCAGCTCTGAATCACTCTTAGGACACACTGCCTGGGGATAGGTGCTGCAAACAGAACAAAGAAACATGATGACTTAAAAGTCAGGAAACCTTCAGTCTTGCTGAGCCTGACAGATTAAAAGAAACAAATTTGAATATATCGACTTTATCCTGCATATACAAAAACTCCATGAAAGAGAACATCGATTATTTCTTCCACTCGAGCTCTTTAATAATAATAAAAATGATACCAACTAGTATTTATGAGGACTTCCCAGGTCCTTTGTAAACACTGTATATTCATAATCTCATTTGCTTTTCACAAGAAATCAATCAGAAAATAGATAATTCTGTAGGAAAGGAAAAGCAGGCAAATTAATGTAACTAACACCCGAAGATTTGATTGCAGGATAAAGTTATGACTATACTTTTTTTCACTATATTTTCAGTTACAGCCAGTAGTTGACACTGAAAGATTAGAATTTAAGAACTGTAGATGAGCGGGCACAATGTCACGTCTGTAACCCTAGTGCTTTGGGAGGCCAAGGTGAGAGGATCACCTGAGGCCAGGAGTTTAAGAATGGCCTGGGCAAAATAGTGAGACTTTGTCTCTACAAAAAATTTAAAAATTAGCTGAGCACAGTGGTATGTGCCTGTAGTCCCAGTTACGCAGGAGGCTGAGGTGGGAGGATCGCTCGAGCCCAGGAGTTTAAGGCTGCAGTGAGCTATGAGCGTGCCACTGCACTCCAGCCTGGGCAACAGAGAGAGACCTTTTCTCTACCAAAAAGAAAAAGAAAAAAAAAAAAAAAGAACTGTATATGGCTAAATTGCACGCTGATTATACAGATCTACAGTTGGCCAACATTGTTAGAGTAAGTTAAATCAAATTTAGAAACAAGTCGGGCCTGGGAATACTGGGTGCTGTAGGCTTATAAAAAGAAAAAATGAGAGAGAGAGAGAGAGAGAGAGAGAGAGAGTGAGAGAAAGAGAGAGAGAGAAAGAAAGAAAGAAAGAAAGAAAGAAGAAAGAAAGAAAGAAGAAAGAAAAAGAAAAAATTTAGAAACAGAATAAATTATTGCGAGAAAAGATTCATATTTATGTTAAAAGTAAACACTGAGTTCCTTGGCTGTGTGAGAGAAAGGGAACTATCCTTACTACAGAGTAACAGAAAAGCTAATTAATATATCCTCCTTCCTCTTTCCTTTAAGAAACCAAGAAATTTCAAAGATATTTACGTCTCTAAAGGGGACCAATCTCCGTCAGATAAGGGGTAGTGATCTCCAGAATGGAAGAGCAAAGGCTCTTTATAGTCTTCTTCTTTCAAGGAAGCATTTGAAGATCCTCTGTGAAAGGAGAAACCAAAGAAAGGCAGGGACAATGACATTCTTGTCAGCTTTAAAAGACCCCAAACCTACTGACACTGCACAAACAAAAATGAAGAGGGGCAAATGATTACTAACTCTCTTTAAAATATGAAAGAGAAGGGGGGATATACCAATGTCACTATGAAACACCACAATCACTATTCACATATATAATAAATAGGGGGGAGGACAGAAGAAAAATGTGATTAAAAATTTCTTTTTCCATCCCTTAGGGGTGATTCAAAAGCTAAAAGAAAATTAAAGCTTTATGTCTATTTCATTCAGTCCTTACAAAATGAGGTAATATTCCATTGTAGGTATTAAGTAATCAAGGATCCAGAGAAATTTAGTAACTTGCTTAAAGTCAAAAGCTAGTAAGTAGTTGGATTCAAAACAGGCCCTTATTCTTTCCACTGCTCTCCCCTTTCTACTGGATAAATTTGAAAATGTATGAATATTAGCTGAAGACAAGACCTATGGCTCAAAAGTTTAAAAATACCCCAACCTCTTAAAACCTCAAGACTAATTTTCTTCTTTGTTTGGCCCCAAGGATTATCTGAGAACATTTTATTTGGAATCTACATGATGCAGAGATGTGAGAAAGATGATACAAAAATGACAAATGCTTTTAAGACTGACACACGAACCTTGGGTAAGGGGTTTCACTAATGCTAATAAGGTTTTAATTAATTTGCCAATTGGTTTCTTAAATTTGCAGAGTTACTATAACTAACTTGCATATCGTATAACCTTGAGAACATCCCTCAGAATCACTATGGGCCCCCATTTTCATCTTTAGTTGGAAACTTATCACTTATCCTGTCTACTTCAGAGTCAATGTGAGATTTATGCAGTGCAGCATGTTGAAATCTCTGAAAAAGTAAAAAGAAAAGTACAAAAGAAAAAAAAAAAACTCTGTAAAGCATAAAGCACCACATTATACAAGTTTAAAGGCTTCTTACAGAAAATTCAATATTCTAATAGAACAGATAGTAAATGTAAACGAGAATATCCATATCACTTAGTTTGCTGAACTAAAAACAGGGACAGAAAAACAGGTTATTTTTTAACATTACTTTTCTTCCTTTATATCTTAATTTAACATACTCTTATTTACCACTAACTCTGACATGTAAGAGTTTTTCCACGTAACTTCATCTTTTAATTTAAGGTTTTCCTAACTCTGATCTTCTCTTCTCCAGGGCCCTACTCTGACACACCACTCATTCAAGGGAAGAAAACATATGCCTGAGAAAGACATCTAAAAAAAAGTATTTCTCAATAAAGGAATATCAAAAGGCAAATTTCCCCTTGAGAAAGGGAAAATCAGAGGTTTGTGAATGGTCCTTATTTGCCCAATCTGAAAGGACACAGCAGCTTTACCCATCACTATCCATATGTGAAAGTAGCTGAAAAGAACAATGTAAAAGCCACACACATTTCTAACTAAAATTTTTACATTACAAATATTTTACTTTTGGAACATGTTTCACTGCAGTATAAAAGGAAAGCCAAGAAGAATTCAGCAGAGCAAACAGGATTTAGTAAAATATTGAAAGGGCAATCGGGTACCACCTGAATTCACAGCCCCAGGAAGATATGAGATGGTCTTTTTTCGTCACATCCTGACAAAAATACAGCCCACAGCCCATCAGTCTAGGCCCACTACAGTGACAGAAAAGGTTACTTATTGTTGAGATCACTTTCAGTGCTAAGATTCCTTTATTAAAACAGGAATTCTAAAAACCCATTAGGAACTTTCAAAATGGCATGTATACCTTAGAACAGGGACCAGCAAGGCAAATCATGACAAAGTAACAAACTAAGCTCGAGACATGAGGATATAATGAAGTGTACATAGTAGAATGTGAAGAAAATAGCACAAGCACTGATTCTGTTTGTAAACATAGGAGTGCTAATACATCAGAACTGAGTAAAAGAAGTAAATAGTGACTTTCAGTCAGGGCTAGGGGCTCAGAGGTTGAGTTTTACAGCCAGCATGCACAGAGCACTCCAGGCCTCACAGATGTGCTACAACATCACATCTTCAAATTCTGCATCATTTTCTAAGCCTAACATTTTTCCAATTCAAAAACTGAGGTTAGCAATAGAGGTTACAGGGATGTATATGACTGCCAAAATGCACTGAACTGCATACTTAGATCTGTGAATATTGCTCTATGTAAATTAGACCTCAATTTTTTTGAAGTGAGGAAAAAAAATCAATTGAATGCTAAAATAAATAGCCTGAATTATTTATGCGGGATAAATTATAGGTGCAACACGAATTTTAAACTATTTAATTGGTAGTAAGAGATAAATGGGGTTGCTAACCACCATGGCCAAAGATCACTAACTCTGTTAACAATGTCTATTGTCAACCTTAGCACAGTACTAGTCAATGAATTTCAGTGTGGCTAAGGATCTCACTTGGCATTTGGATATAGAGCATTCATAAAACAAATGGAGCCCTGCAATGCTGCTCTCTGTGTCGTGTGTCAGAAACGAAGGAGAGAAAAGGAAGGGAGCATTCTGTAAGATCCATGTCACCCTGAGTATCGGCACTCACCCTAAAAGAACATGGAGAGTTCTCTAGAAGCCAGTTACTAATCAGGAGATGAAGTATGCAGATCATCAGAGCAGTAGATGCTATCTGTGAAAAGTTTTAGGCTCCCCGGATTTGGCTCCCACATACCACTTTTTAAGTTAGTATGCTTTAGTGGATTAAAAGTTGAGATTCCTTTCTGCTGGTTTGATCTTGAGCCTCCATTTTTGCTATTGCTGGGTATTTGAAATATTTCCATCAGTGGCATGCTTTATGTATTTGCACTCAAGGTTATGCTAGAACACCATCCAGTTAGCAGAGTCTCTTCCCTCCAAAAGGCTACATATGCTGAGGTATAATGTTTTTAATCTCTCTCACACACACACAGACATACATCCATCCTCTGGAAGAACAAAGCTTCCATGTTATATTTAAGCCCAAAGGCCACTTCAGGAGGGGAGGGAGACTCACTAGGTACAGTTTAAACTAAGTCCTGTATGGTTTAAAGCTCTCCAATTTTCAGAAATGTTTCTTCCAGCTGTGCCATAACAATCTGCTTTAAAGAATGATTACCTCTTTCATCTGCCTCCTTCAAGGAGCCTCAATTAACCTTAATTCTATTATCCAAAAAATTCTCGAAAAGAGTTTAAACGAAATGCCATTTGTCAAAACAAAAGAAAAACCTATTTTATATATTTATCTTCTCTGGAAAAATAATTTCTTTTCTAAGTGTTAGGGTCTGAGGAGACTATGCTATGGGAAAGCTGCAAATTCCGCAACACTACCATGTAATTCCTAGCCCTCACAACTGCAAAAGCAACTGACTTCCTATTCTTTTTCTCTTAGATTTTGAATACGTTGTTTCCTATGTTGTTAATGACCATAAACAGCTTCCCTCAAATAATGTTAGAGTCTAGATGCTGAGCTGCAAGGGGCCTGTAAAGGCCCCTTCGGTTCTCTCACGTTACAGATTAAGAAACCAACACCCTGGGTAATGAAGAGGTTACTGTTCTACAATCTTATAATGGGCCCAGTCTGTCTACCTTTTTAGCTCAGTGCTTATTTCAGAATACAACCTGAATTTTCACAAATGTTTACATTTTGTCTTCTTTTTTTTTAAGTCCTAATTTCTGTCAGCCGTATTATTTAAGCAGATTCCATTTTAAGGAAATTTTACGGGAAGAGCTCCTCCAGGTGGCAGCGTCTATTATTCAATGGTAACACCTAAAGAAAAAGCAAACAATCAAGCACCTGAAAATGTTTGCAAGGCCCTAGCTTACATGTGTTGTGACATGACTGCTTACCAAGCCAGCAGGATGCTGGCTGAGATAGGCTGGCAGCCATTTGTACCTGTCAACTAAATCAGTACACAAACAGATTTGGTGGATACAGCCTTTCACACCATCTGGAAAAGCAACATATGTACCAGTACTTCTGCAATGCATTAGATTACATTCGTTTACAAATTCCTTTAGAATAATGATTCTTGTTAAAAAAAAAAAACTTAGTAGGGAACTTGGCATATGTTTTAGAAATTTAACTTCCCAAGCTGCAGTTGTTCAGAAATTCTAAACTTTGCTCTATTGTGTTTAACAAAGGACACAGGTCAACAAAACTTTAAGGCAAAAAAGCATTACTTCAATCTCTTTTCGGTAATCTTGAAAGGATTCTAGTTGGTAAAAATATTTTCAGGAACAAAGCACTGCTGGGAGCATTACAAGGCTAATCCTAATAAAGCTTAAGATATGTAAGTATTTCAAGTTTTTCTCAAAAGAATACATGTTTCTTGCCCACCTACACATTTTACTATATATAAGACAAAACTTTTAAAGGAATTGATATATACATTTTTGTTTTGAGAGGGAGTCTTGCTCTGTGAACCAGACTGGAGGGCAGTGGTGTGATCTTGGCTCACTGTAACCTCTAATTCCTGGGTTCAAGCGATTCTCCTGACTCGCCCTCCTGAATAATTAGCCTGCCACCACACCTGGCTAATTTTCGTATTTTTAGTAGATAGGGTTTCACCATGTTGGCCAGGCTGGTCTTGAACTCCTGACCTCAGATGATTCGCCCACCTTGGCCTCCCAAAGTGTTGGGATTACACTTCGGTGGTGGGTGAGCCACACTTCTGTATATTTTAAGTCATCTCTAGATTACTTTTAATTCCTTGTGTAATGTAAATGCTGTATGTATTTTTAGTAGAGATGGAGTTTCGCCATGTTGGCCAAGCTGATCTCAAACTCCTGACCTCAGGTGATCCGCCTGCCTCGGCCTCCCAAAGTGCTGGGATTACAGGCATGAGCCACTGCACCCAGCCTGTTTATAATGTTTTTAATATTCCTGAAATCAAGCAGTAGAAAAGTAAAAATTCTCAGTTTATTTCCCTAGGGAAGAGAAGGACAAATAACCTTTAAGAGACTGAAAGAAGAAAAAGGACAGGAATAGTCTCTTTTAAAGAAATTCTGGTATTTTTTATCAGCTTAAACTTTTTTGGGAATCAACGATATACAAAAGTTGAGTTCAGAACATTTATAACGAAACTCTTCCCAGCTAATATTGACACTGACAAAAAAAATTACCAAAATTTATTGATTTATTCAGGATTTTAAAATTTTGTAAATATAGTATACTCTGGTTTGTAGAGTTTAACACATTTTTCTACTATTGCTTCCAATCTTTTGTTGTTTCGTTCTATTGGAGGAATTCTGCATTCTATTGGAACTAAAATAATGTAATATATTCAGTGTGGGAGGAGTAAGAGAGACCACCACAGACATGACAGCTAGTCAGCAATAAAACAGATGAAGTAGAAAAAAATTTCAGGTATTAAAAATGGCTACATTACTTATAATACCAAATTCTAAAAAATTACTATCAAAATTACTATCAAATGTAGATGTTTAATTCTAAGATTTAAACTCTAGATTTCAAAATTTTAGAAAATGAATTGTTTTGCAAAAAAGGGATTATTATACTGTTATTCATTAAAGCAGTATAATTATTATATACTAATACTATATTAATTAACATTTTTTGCTGGGCTCAGTGGCTCACGCCTGTAATTTCAGCACTTTGGGAGACTGAGGCGGGAGGGTTGCTTGAGGCCAGGAATTTGAGACCAGCCTGGGCGACACAGCAAGACCCCAACTCTACAGAAAATTTTTAAAAACTAGCTGGGTGTGGTGGCAAGCACCTATGAGGTGGAAGGACTGCTTGAGCTCAGAAGTTCAAGGTTACAGGGAACTATGATCGCACCACTTCACTCCAGTCTGAGCAACAAAGGGAGAATCTGTCTCAATTAAAAAACAAAACATTTTTTCCCCGATTTGACCACTTAAAACAAAAGATTAGCAAATAAAATACATACTAGATTGAGGTAGAGTTTACTCTTGATATATATTTGGTTTCTGTTACTAGAAAAAGAAATTATTTCCCTCTATTCCAGGATGAAAAACACTTGAACAGCACTGTTTTGCAGGAAATAGGGCATGACCTTTTTTCAGCAGATAGAGTGAAAACACACAAGTGGACCAGCAGTCCCCTCCATAAATAAAGGGTCTGGAAATACAGGGCCACTCGTGGGCAGCAGCTTCTTTTCCAGTGGTCACCAAGGAAGAGAATCCCCCACCAACCCACATGGATGGTCCTAGTGCCAAGGTGACCACTGAGGAACAGGTGGAAGAAAATGGAATCTTGAATGAGAAAATGTGTTCTACTCCCAACTGTTACCTTTCAACCCCAGGCAGTGCTGATATGAAAATGGCATATAATGAGCTCCTCTGCAGAGCAGGTAAAAAGCGGCAATCAAGATATCTCACTTAAAATAATTAAAACTCCCTCCTCTTCAATTCCAATAAAACAGAACTCAACTCCTCAGGAAAAAGATACCAAGCCTAAGGCTACTTGGGAGGGAAATCTCAGAGATGACATTGTGCCCAATTGTATCTGCTCACCCAGGGGCAAGTCACTAATTCAGATCTTTTGACTTAGCACTTATTTGGCTCCTGGAAACTTCTCGTATGAAAAGAAAGACACAACCAGTCTGCTACAAGTGACATTTCAGTAGCACAGCAGGATGTCTAATGGCAAATTTTGTAGAAGAGCTGAAAGAAACAAAGAAACTGCCTTTGCTGCTCGATTCCACTGTATATCCATTTTAAAAAATGGCAGCTCCTGGCTTTACATGAACTCTATCTACAGTGGTACACTGGACAGCATGGTACCTGCACAAGACCCTCCCCAGGCCGAGAGCCCTACCGTGCTGCCTGGGCCCCCTTGTCATCATCCGAGCTCACGCCTACATCACATGTGTCTTCTGCAGCAGGAGAGGCGGCCTGCTCTTCCTTCTTACTGTCTTGTTTGCATTTCTTTCTCCTTCGTTTTTTCTTTTTCACAGAACTTGGAGTAAAAACTGTCTCTGTTTCCAAGACATGTGAGATGTCTGAACTCTGAGATGGTCTTTCATCTCCACTTGATTTCACCAAAGGGGTGTCAATATCTTTAAAGAACTGATCTTCGGTAGGAATTGGTGAGGTGGCAAGGTAAGCAGGAAGCTTTTCCTTAAGGAGAATGGAGAAAGAAAAGTTATCCAAGACAAACTAGACAGTGAATTAAGGCAATAATATTTTGAATATATAAATTTTCACATTGGTAGAAAAAATACATATTCCCTAAAGGCAAGAAACTCCCACTGAACTAAGGCATTGTCTACTGTTCTCTGAGGAGGTCTTTCCCCTGTGAGGCAGCTAGGTGCTAGCCCACTTTGGGTACAACATGTAACCGAGGACATCTGAAGGAACTGATATGACAAGTCAGCATGGAACACTCCAAAGCTATAATTAAAGCTGAACCAATTAAATTTTTCACAAAGCAAAGATCAAAGCAGCAGCAACAATCTAAGAAGGTGTTACGAAGGACTGTCAAGAACTCATTCAGAAAAGGACAAAGCAGAAGGCAGAGATTAAGGACACTGTGTCAGACAAAGAGCAGCAGGACAGATGAGTGACATGAGGAACTACAGTAATGCAGAGTGGCCAATGCTTATATTTTGCCAAATTAATTGAGGGTGGAGAAGGGCAATCAGAGACAATATCTTCTAACAAATGATGTTAGTAAAATTTTAAACCATAAAGCACTTATGTTTTAAAAAGAAATACTCTTTCCTCTAGGAACTCAAAAGAAGAAAATAAGGCCCAATATTTAGAAGCAGTCAAACTCCTATTTAATAATAAATAAACAATCAAATCTGATGTTCGGTAAATTCATGTCTTAGCCATTTGTTTCATTCCTTTGTATCATCAGAGGAAATGGAAGGTACATAATAGAGATAAAAATTAACATCATATAATTTAAAATACTCAAGCTTTTATAACAATAGTACTGAAAATGTATGGGTTTCTGAATTGTTTTTTATTAAGCTTTTGAACTTAGCTTTGATAAACATATTACCCTGAAGCTAAAGTCTGATTTACCTAGAAGAAACTCAGCAACACACACTTATAAAGAAACTGTAATAAGACATTCTGAATGCCCACAAGAAACCCAAATAAGAGGTTGGTGGTCTCCGACTTTGAGGATTTTTAATTCAATGATTTTTATTTTACTTACTGAAAGCTGTTTTTGTTTCTGGTGGTAATTCTTAGTTCTATTACAGCAGTGTTTGTGGGATGAAAACAACCTATAAACTATGGTATGTTCATACTATGGAATATTGTGCAGCTAATAAAAGCATAGAGTTAGGTTTAGAACTAGACTTGAAAGGAATGTTGATGACAAATAATTAAATGAGAAAAGTTTAAGAGAAAAAAAAGCAAATAAAAGGCAACAAACTGGGTTTTTGGTCAATTTCTGTCCTACTCTACATTACGAACCCCTAGAGGAACAGAAGCATGTTGTATTCATAAGCATGTGGCATAGAGTAGTAATTCCATCATTTGTTGGATAAATTAACAATTTTTTATTTTAAAGAGAAGCATGCTACACAAGAGATACGCGAATTTGGTAACACATGGGATGGGGAAAAAAAAGGCTGAAAAGTTGACATTCTCCAAGTTGTCCTTGCTAAGCATAGTTTTTGGTGTAACTGTCAGAATAAGCCATGAAAACTAGGTAACTACCAACAACCCAGTCCTCTCACTTACTGTGCCTGCTGATTGAGAAGTTCAGTGTTAGGGATTATATATAATTTTAAGAAATATATAAAAAATGTTTTCTTTTTGTGACAGATGTCATTTATTATGTTTCATTCTGCTCTTTGCCTCAGTCTCTGATAAGGAAAAATGTTGCTTACGGCAAGTAAATGCAAATGAGGTATTATAAAGACAAGTAATTAAACCAGAAAAAGCACCAGTCTGATAAAGCTTCCCCTTCATAAACCAGAGTGTTTCAATGCTGCTTTACATACTGATACCTAAGTTGTTGGCTTCTCAATCAAAAATGATAAACAACCTTATTTTGCTATTGTGTTTTTTGGTAAAAATTTTCTTTGTAAATTATATCAAACTGTAACTTCATCTTCAAAGCCAAAAAAGTAGTCCTGTATCCTTAATAACTTGATACTCATCAGTTTTGGCAGTTGAGGTTTTATTCTTTACGAAAAAGGATGTACTTATGCCTTTAAAATAATTTTTAAAAAGATGCACGTTATCTGAATTCTTTAGTGGGAATGTAAAATCTATCATTAATAAATAAATAAAAAGATCCACACTGAATCCATCAAGAACAGTTAACCACCATTCAAATCAGTAGATACAGAATGTGTGTGTTGGGGAGGGGAGATCATAACAAATCATGCCCGCTTACTAAAAGAAGTCAAACATGTAATCAATTATAAAAGGATATAATTTATTCAATTAATTTTTTGTCCAATTAATTTAACTCTCTTGAGATCATAATAAATTAATTCACACGACTTTTCAAGGTTAGGGATGTAATATTTCTGCCAAAATGGTAAATATGATTCCCAGTCGAAAGGTCACATGTGCACAGAGAGCCAGAAGAGAAATGCCTTAATTACTCAGGCAGAACTGAATGTATTCAAGTCAAGATACAAACCAGAAGCGACACTAAGAAAGCTCACTAAACTTAGAAAGTGGTATGCCTTCACTCACAAAAGGTCCAAGCATGCATTCAGCATGCTCCCTCCACCCTGAAAGTTTGTATGGAGAAAAGTTCTTAATTCCTTCAGCTCCTTTTTGACAGCGTAGTCCTTCAATATGAAACTAAAGCTTATCTAGCCAGCAACAGTTCTGTTGTACAATCAACCATAAAAAACTGCTCTTGGGGCCGGATGCCGTGGCTCATGCCTGTAATCCCAGCACTTTGAGAGGCTGAGGAGGGTGGATCACCTGAGGTCAGGAGTTCGACACCAGCCTGACCAACATGAAAAAAACCCGTCTCTACTAAAAATACAAAAATTAGCCAGGCATGGTGGTGCATGCCTGTAATCCCAGTTACTTGGGAGGCTGAGGCAGGAGAATCACTTGAACCCGAGAGGCAGAGGTTGTGGTGAGCTGAGATTGCACCATTGCACTCCAGCCTGGGCAACAAAAAGCGAACCTCCGTCTCAAAAAAACAAAAAACCCCCCTGCTATTGGGCCATGTACCAGAGGCCTGAGCACACTGTATAAGAGGGTGCAAACTACACAAACTTACATATTCTTCTTCAGTCTCCTCAACAAAGAAAGCTTCTCCATTGTCACCCAACTTCATGTGAAGATCGACTGCATTGCCATTGATTTCTATATCAATCTATGGGAGAAACAAAGTATGACTTAATGTTCAAGGAATCTTTCCTTCAAGTTAAACTAAACCCAAGTTCTGAGTTCTCAAGCCAAACTTTGTATAGTATTGAGGTTCGCAGAACTAAAGCCTCTGAGAATCACTGCTACTTGCCCCTACCCACACCTAAGAAGCCAAATAGAGCTGGGTAGAGGGAGAGATGGATAACTAGGGATTGAAAGGAAATGTTTCACCACCTATTTTTACAACATATAAAAATTTTAAAATTATTTTTTCAAATGTAAAATGGGAGAAATATCATTATCAAACATCACATTTTCCAAGTTATGGCACAGTCAGGCTTCACCTCACACGATTCAGATACACACAGGTTTCAGGAACCTCAGTATGTGAGCTGTGAGCAACTGCATCAAAAGTACAACTTCACTGCCAGCTCTTCTGCCCACAATCACTATGTAAGTAACAGGTGACAATCAGTTCTGTGACTGGTCACTGATGATGATGGTCATATTTTCCCAGGAACCAGGTGAAACGATGAGATAAGTAATATGTTAAATAAAATTCAGGCAGATGTATGCGTTAGGCCGTTTTTGTGGTGCTATAAAGAAATACCCAAGGCTGGGCAATTTATAAAGAAGAGAGGTTTAACTGGCTCACGGTTCTGCAGGCTGTGCAATCATGGCACTGGCATCTGCTTGGTTTCTGGGGAAGCCTCAGAGGATTCAGTGTGGTAAGTGATACATGTTTACTTAAGGCAAAAGGTGAAGGACACGTCACATGGTGAGAGTAGGAGCAAGAGATGGGGGTGCCACACACTTTTAAACAATTCGATCTTGTGAACTCAGCAAAAACTCATTCATCCCCAAGTGGATGGCACTAAGCCATCCATGAGGGATCTGCCCCCATGATCCAAACATCTCCCATTGGGTTCACCTCCAATACTGGAGTTCACATTTTGGTATTAGACTTGGAGGGGACATCCAAACCATATCAATATATTTTGTCAAAATGCTTGTTATAAAACTCCTATGTATGGGCTGGGCACAGTGGCTCATGCCTGTAATCCCACCACTTCGGGAGGCTGAGGCAGGAGGATCACCTGAGATCAGGAGTTCAAGACCAACCTGACCAACATGGTGAAACCCCATCTCTACTAAAAATACAAAATTAGCCAGGCGTGGTGGCACATTCCTGTAGTCCCAGTTACTCGGTAGGCTGAGGCAGGAGAATCACTTGAACCCAGGAGGCAGAGATTGCAATGAGCCAAGATCATGTCATTGCTCTCCAGCCTGGGCAACAAAACCGAAACGCCACCTCAAAACAAACAAACAAACAATGTATGAATAACATAATCACACTGCAGGGGGTGAGGAAGAGTGAAACTAACGTAAGTCAACTTGGAAAACAGTATTTTGACTTGTATTATAAGTCAAAATACATTTTTTTTTTGTTTTGAGACGGAGTCTTGCTTTGTCTCCCAGGCTGCAGTGCAGTGACGTGATCTGGGCTCACTGCTACCTCTGCCTCTTGGGTCAAGTGATTCTCCTGACTCAGCCTCTCGAGTAGCTGGGATTACAGATGCCTGCCACCACACTCAGCTACTTTTTGTATTTTTAGTAGAGACGAGGTTCCATCATCTTGGCCAGGCTGGTCTTGAACTCCTGACCTCGTGATCCACCTGACTCAGCCTCCCAAAGTGCTGGCATTACAGACACGAGCCACCACGCCCGGCCAAAAGACGTATTTTATATATGTTACTCTAAACAGATATTGTACAGTAGTAGTTAGTACATTCACAGATTTGAGTTAGCAATTCTGAAACTATTTTGTGTTTCCTAGGATTGAGTAATTAGATATATTGATGATAAGAAGACACATGTTTCCCATTGAAAATGAAAAAAGTTATAAATAAGGAGGGGAAAAGAAGCCTGCAATGGTGAATGGGAACTGAAGGAACCCATGTGCACTCATGATTTTTATATATAGATGTAGATGTGCATGTGTGTGTGTCTGCACACACATCCACTCATATCCTAGCTCTGCCAGCTCAGGCTGCCTAGAAGCAGTGATACCTCAGGAGTAATGAGCACACCTAATAACCAGATGTATTGTAAATACTATTCAATAAAAGGAACCAGGGTAAAATAATTAATTCCAGGGGTAAGGCAGGAAAGTA
This sequence comes from Cacajao melanocephalus, assembly GCA_963573385.1. NCBI lineage: Eukaryota > Metazoa > Chordata > Mammalia > Primates > Pitheciidae > Cacajao > Cacajao melanocephalus. The sequence continues at coordinate 82,645 of CAUYLG010022717.1, forward strand.
GCTTCTTCTGGAACATGAAAGGAAGGAGGGGTTCAAAAACTGATGGGAGCATTTCAAAGGAACTCAACTTGTAGGACCTATACTAACAGTCAAACTGGGACAATATGAGTAACTAATTTCATTTTTGGAGGCTATCCATTTAACCAGTGTAGCTGGAAAAATAGAAAAATGCTTTTTAAAATTTTTTTATTTTTTATTGCATTTTAGGTTTTGGCGTACATGTGAAGAAGATGCAAGACTGTTGCATAGGTACACACGTGGCAGTGTGATTTGCTGCTTTCCTCCCCTTCACCTATATCTGGCATTTCTCCCCATGCAATCTCTCCCCAACTCCCCACCTACCACTGTTCCTCCCCTTAAACCCTAGAAGAAAATCTAGGCAAAACCATTCAGGACATAGTCATAGGTAAGGACTTCATGACCAAAACACCAAAAGCATTGGCAACAAGGGCCAAAATAGACAAATGGGACCTAATCAAACTCCACAGCTTCTGCACAGCAAAAGAAACAGTCATTAGAGTGAATCGGCAACCAACAGAATGGGAAAAAA
>CAUYLG010022718.1:0-12467 GCA_963573385.1 Cacajao melanocephalus
GTAAGAGAGAAAGAAAGAGGAAGAGAAAGAGGGAGAGAGAACGGGATTCTTGTTCTATTGCCCAGGCTAGAATGCAGTCTAAAAATGGGTATTAAAAACCTCTTTTATGCCAATAATTGTGCTTAACTATAGAGACAGGAAAGAATAAGGGATGAAAATAACAAACAAGCAGCCAACCAATATTTTATTTAAACCTGTGAAATGCTATACAATTGCTGAGGAGTGATTTACTCCCAATTATGTGGTCACTTTTAATATAGGTGTAATGTGATACTGAGAAAAATGTATGTTTTGTGGATTTGGGGTGGAGAGTTCTGTAAATGTTTGTTAAGTTTACTTGTTCCAGGTCTGAGTTCAAGTCCTGGATATCCTTGTTAATTTTCTATCTTGTCGATCTGTCTAATATTGACAGTGTAATATTAAATTATTTTAAAAACTGATAGGAAAAAAGCTAGATATCATTTCAGATTAAAACAAAACCACTTTATTCTGATATTTAACAAATTATTAATTGGTTGTTGAAGTAAAACTATCACCAGTGAGATGTTTTAGGTATACATCATATATGTATACACACACACATATGTGTGTATGTGCTTGCGTGTGTGTACACTTAAAGGTTTACACTAGCTTTACGACCATGTTTGTAGTACACAGTTTCAGTTGTCTTGCTTAATTCTACTTGATTATTTGAAGTCTCTGGCTAGATGGTTGTCTTAGTTCTTTAGTGTTGCTATAAATGAATAACTGAGGCTGGGTAATTTATAAAGAAGATCAGGCATCTGGTGAAAGCTTCAAGCTGCTTCCACAAATGGTGAAAGGAAAAGGGGACCTGGCATGTGCAGAGACCACATGGTAAGAATGGAAGCAAGAGAGAGAGGGGAAGTGCCAGGCTTTTTTTTTTTTTTTAAGACAACTATCTCCCATAGGAACTAACACTGTCATAATTTACTCACCCTCTTGTCCAGGGAGGGTATAAATCTATTCATATAGGATCTGCACCCATGACACAAACACCTCCCACTACACCCCACTTCCCAACGCTGTCACAATGAGGATTAAATTTCAATGTAAGATTTGTAGGGGTTGAACATTCAAACTAGCAATGGTTCACTACTTTTCTAACTGAAAAATAAATCACACAAGGTTTTTCATGCATTCTTGGTACTGTCCCAGCTCCTATGCAGCTCCAATATCTATCATTGCCTGTGTACTTATAGGCCCTGTTTATTTAGTGTTTCTAAAAGATATGTCTTATGAATGCACCTTTTTACCTTCCAAAGCTAGCAGGCCTAAGCATAGATGTTATTTTGTGCTACTTCAAATCTTGAAACAAATATTGATAGAAATATTCATTGTATTTTATTATAATCAAAATTTAACTTTAAAAAAGTTTTATGTAAGGGATGTGTGTATGTATATGTGTGTGTGAGAGACAGAGTGAGAGAAAAAAAGAGAAAGACAAAAAGAGAAAGGGAGAAAGAGATTTCTCTTGTAAATCATAAGACAACTATTTGTTCCTAATGAATAGTTTCTTATGACTATTCAACCAGTACCTTTCATATCATTGTTTTATTTTTTATGGATGAGGGATAAACCAGTGATTCAGACCTTAAATATTTTTGTGTTTTTCTTCATTATAAATAAAGAATAAAACAAAGGTTATAGACCAATTTGCTGTTTCTGTAGCATAATTCCTCAACCTGTCTTTATGAGAAATTTATCCTGATTACACAGATAAGTGGAGTCACATTAAGCATTCCTTTTCAACTATTTTATCGAAAATTTCCTATTATTTTTTGAATTATATTGCATCTGTACAACACCAGAATACTTGATAAAAGGTTAAAAATGAAAATAGTTGGTTAAAATTACTTTTGTGCCAGATAGAAAATAGATGTGAAGATTTGGTTAAGGTTTAATGTAAAATTTTCTTTTAATGTCTCCACTGTCTCCCCATACAATTAAAGTTATGTACGCCTATATTCTCATTTTTAAAAAGAAGTTATAGCAGTATTATTTTATGATATTTTTATAACAGTGCAATAATAAGCAGCACAATAAAGTATGCAGATTTCATTGGTATAGGCCAACTTAACTTAAAAAAGTTGAAGTAAAAACTTCTAATGAAATTCTTTGATCGTCAGGTTAATATAACCATTTGCTTGGACCATTTCGAAAAAGTATAGAGGGTCACTTTCATACTAGTACAAGATAATAGGTTGTTAAAAAGGATTCCAACTGGGAGTCACCTAACCTCACTATAAATAATTCTAGTCAAGGGACACTTTCACCTTTAAAGGTAAACCTTTGGAAATAGTAGTTATTCTGAAAAGGTTATGTTCAATCAGAAGTTAATTTAATATTTATTAATATTTTATAATCTTATTAATGGTATTTAAGGCAGGTGAACAGCTTTTATTCCAGAATCTTAAAAAGGACCAAGGTTTTAGTTTAGTTTTCTAAACTAGTTTTCTAGTTTTATATAACAGAAGACCACGGAATAATAGGTTTTGATAATTTCAAAAAATGACTATTAGATTTGTTTAGATTGTTCTGTGCATTAGAATTTGGTAATTGTGACTCAGGTTTCTTTTTTTGTTTTTTAAAATTGAGGTATAATTTACATACAGTAAAATTTATCCTTTTTAACATACCGATCCCTGATTTTTGATAAACACATACAGTCATGCAATTGTCACTAAAATCGATATATAAAAAATTCTATTCACTCTACAAATTCCCTCTTGCTTCTTTACCCACTGATCCTTTTTATGTCTACATAGTTTTGCCTTTCCCAGAATGTCATGTAGATGTTATTATATTACATGCAGCCTTTTGAGTCTGGCTTCTTTATTTAGTATGCTGCATCTGAGATCCATCCATGTCGTTTTAAGTATGAACAGTTTGTTCTTTTTTTACTGCTGAGCAGTGTCACATTATATGGATGCACCACAGTTTATTCATTCACCAGTTGAAGGATATTTAGGTTGTTCTTACCATGGGCAATTACAAATAAAACTGCTATAAACATTCACATACAGATTTTCATGTGAACATAAGTTTTGATTGTACTGTAAATATTTAAGAATAGAATTACTAGGTATGACAATGGAATCTTTAACTTTAAAAGAAACTGTGAAACTCTTTGCTAAAGTGGCAAAACTTAGCTAAACTTTTGCATCCCAAAAAGCAATGCAACATTCTTAATTTTTGCAAGTACACTTAGTAATGTCAATGTGTTTCTTTCTTTTCATTTTAAAAAGCAATTCTCATAGGTGTATAATCATTTCTCATTGTGGCTTTTATCTGCATTTCCCTAATGACTAATGACGTTGAACATTATTTCATGTGGCTGTTGCCATTGACATAAATTATTTGGTAAAGTGTCTTTCAGACGTTAAGCTCATTTTTTTCAAAATTTTTTTTTTGTTATTATTGAGATTTGAGAGTTCTGTATATATTCTGGATATAAATACCAGACAGATTAATTGACATTTATTTTCTTTCAGCCTGTGGCTTTTTTTTTTCCTCATTGCCTTAACAAGGTCTTTCAAAGAACAAAATTCTTATTTGTGATGAGGTTCAATTTATTATTTTTTCCTTTTATCAAAGCCTGAATTCCTAGGTTTACAGATAGCCCTAGTAATAATTATTTTACACTGCTCATGTGCTAACTCTCCTGCTAACATTTTCTAATTTGCTACGTATTAACTGTTCATAGTAACTACATTTTCTAGGTTCAAATTCAATTTTCTTCAAAAAACAAAGAAACAGAAAAATTCTTAACTGCAGTTTTTCCAGATTTCACACTCCAGGTATACAATTTCAGATTGTTTCAACTAACTCTTGGGCTCCCAGTCAGTCTACTATCCTGTAGAACCTTCACATGTAAAGGTAATTTATGCCTTATCAAAGGGCAGAGGTAAGAAGATAGGTTTTACTAAACTGGGGGACAGCATATCTAAACTTTAATCTAGATTTTCATACATGAATATTTTAGTCACTAGCTAATATTATCATTTGAATTCCCCAATAATCTTATCATATTAACTAATATAGTGTAAAGCTCAAGAAATAGAAATAAAAAGTCCCTCACTATCATTTAAAAGAAAAGAGATCATACATATGAGCCAAAACTTTCCTCATAAATCATCAGATTTTTAGCCATAATAAAAACTGTATAAGTTTGAAAATTGATTTATTTACATCAACTGCTTTGCTTAAAGTTTAGATATTCATGAGAAACTCCTACCACAGTCATAGGCTTATCTCACCACATTAAGAAAATTTAATGACTATTAAATATTGTATTTATATAAAAAACAGAGGAAGAGGAAGCTTGCTTGATGTGAACACTGTCTACATATGACCAAAGATATTTAGTTTATCTAGTTTTACTGGCAACATCATTTTCTGGAAGATAGTGTATTGAAAGGGAAACCTAGATTTCAGAAATCAGTCTGTTTTTATTAAGGTTAAAGCACTGTAGTATGTAATATGAGGCTTCTCTTTTATAATCGTTATGATGTCAGCACAAATTTGAAAATGAAGAGCTGCTCCTACAGAGAGTTGTACAGACTGAGTCAAAAGTTTGAAAGAGAGATGCCTAATAAAATAGTTCGGTTACAGACTCAAAGGGTGAGAGAAAAGTAGATTAGGGTCTGGGTGGCTGCTGGCAGTACAGTGTTATCTCTGACTGGGGGATGGACCAACTCTATTCCAGCAAGGAGTAAGTAGAAAAGTCAGTCAGGTGAGAGGGCTGTGCAAAACAGAATTCTGCAAGAGTTCACAAGATTGACAAAGCGATGAGATTTGGTATTTACCTGTAAAATATCTTCTGGGAAACAGTCTGCAGACTGATAGGTTTTAGTAGCTGAGCATGTCTTCAAGACCCCACATGGAACATACTCTGATGATTTAATCCAAACAAAAGAAACTCTAAGTTCTTGATGCCAAAAAGTCTGCCCAGAGTAAAAGGCAGTGACATTTCTGTTTGGGAGTACTGTGAAGCCACTATAATATGGGAATTATTAATTTTTGTTTGAATTTTTAGTTCATGCATATTTTAATGTAAAAACAAAAATCTATTATAGCCTGGATCCCATTATAATAGCAAAAATTTCTACTATAGAAAGATTATCTATAAGGGATATAATTATAATCATATTTTATAATCCTGACATTTTCCTTCCTCCAAAACCTTAGGTCATTATACAATCTTTCTCAGACTCAGCTCTCTAATTCTTAAGGTGAGAAAAATCAGTAGTACCTACTTACTAATAGTATCAATATATGTGAATCACTTAAAACAATACCTGGTACACGGTAAACAGTAATGAGTAGCTGTTTTATTGGTATTACTCGCCTTCAACCAATTTTCTTGTTTGAGCCGTTATGCGATTATGGGCATTACCTATTTTCCCCAACATTTTTAAAAAGTCTGTCAAATAGATGAAGAATCCTTGTCTATTTTATTCATACTATGGGACTTGAATAATTAAACATAAGCATTATATGACTGCAAATTGATCCATGTATTCATAGTTGTTCTGCGGAACAAGTAACAGATTCTGACAAATCTGCAAGAAGCAAGGTTTTAGTTAAGGCCAGGATAAGGAAGGATTATTCAGTTAAACTTCTGAAGATATAAGACATGTTTGGTGATTATAGAACAGAGGTTCCAGAAAGCTTGCATTAGCTTTGCTTTGGCAGTCTTACCAGACTTAGTACCTATTCATTTCGGTTTTTTAAAATCATTTTTATTCTAGGAAAAAAATTCATACACTTTGAAGAATTATAGAAATGTAAACTCTGTATTTTTATTTAGGGATATAAGCAACAATTTACACATAAGATTCTAACTTACTGGGACTAACTCAGAGAAATTAAAAAGAAATACGTTCCTCCTCTGCTCCTAATTATGAGATCCTATATATCAGAAATTCTTCAATTTTTTTCTCTTTTCTAGAGTAATGTACTTAAGTTAATTTTGAAGTAGTCAGACTCTGTCTTAAACAAAAGCTATCATATACTGGATTCTTCATCTGACAACCCTTCATCTTTATTCCTTTAGTCTATGATGATAATAACATCAATATTAGTGAAAACAGCGGGCACTTATTAAGTCCTTACTCTATGCCAAAAATTAGTCTGCACGTGTCATAGTTTAATCAGCTAATCCCTATTATAACACTCAGAGCAAGTTACAGCTATCATTCCCATTTTGATTATAGGAAAGCTTAGAGTTTAAACAATTTACTCACTATCGTAAGAATGATCATTTGAACATAGGCAGTCAGACTTCAGATAAGAAACTTATTCTAATTTGTTTCTCTGGACAGGCAACATGCATTCATTTGGAAACTCTATACACTCATAACAATACTTCCATTTACCTTGGACTTCAATATTTGTTTAATCAATGTTTTTCTGTCGTTTCCAGACTGAATGTTCTTTTCATAGTTAGAAAAGTTAGAAGCAAAATAACAGAGCTCAGCATTTTCTCTGTCAGGACTTTCTGCCTAAACCTGAGTCCATGATTTTAGACACTTCTTCCAAAGTATCCATCATTCTTATTTTATTATTAACCCTGGACCAATCCATATTTCCTCAGTTTCTGAGATCTGGGGGAAAAAAATCAGTAATGATGTGGACCTGGGTCACTAAATGTATAAGATTTAAAACTTTAGTTGTTTTTATGGGTAGTTATTTCCTTTCTGCATATAATACTGTGACTAAAGTCTTTAAGTATCTATTCAAGTCCAACATTCACATCTCCTTATTTGTCCCTTCTTCCAAGGAAGAAGACCTTGCTTTCTGTGTCAGAGTGAAACCAGAGCAGAATATGGTGAATTCTCACCAGATAACATCATTTCTCAGCCTGCATGTCCTTTTCTTCTGTGCACAAAAGGGATGTTAGTGTAATATATACAGATCCCAGAACAGTTACTGAGTAATTTTTAGATTATTTTTACATTCAATTAGTTTTAGATTCTAGAACAATACAATTATTAAAAGCACAAACTCTAAAGCTGGACTGCTTGGGTTCAAATATGGATACAGCACTTGCTAGCTATTTGATCATGAACAAATAGCTTTTTGTTTAACCAAAACCTATTGTTTTGTGACTCAGATTCAACATCTTCAAAACTGGGATAATAACTGTACTAATCATATTGGGTTATTACAGGTTGAGCATCGCTTATCCCAAAATCCAAACTTGGCATGCTCTAAGATCCAAACCTTTCAGCTCTAACATGGTGCCACAAGTGGAAAATTCCATACAAAAGTAATTAACACAAACTGTGTTTCATGAACAAAATCATTAAAAATATTTTATAAAATAACCTTCAGGATGTGTATAAAGAATATATGAAACATAAATGAATTTTGTGTTTACATTTGGGCTCCATTCCCAAGATATCTCATTATGTATATGCAAATATTCCAAAATCTGAAAATATCTGAAATCGGAAACACTTCTGGCCCCAAGCTTTTCAGATACTCAACCTGTATAAGGACTAAGTGAGTAAATAAGTGCAGACTGCTTGGAACAGCACCCATCACATAGTAAGTGAAGTGGTAATTGTTATTTTAAGAATTTGTCTTTCAAAAATCGATATTAAGTTTCTTCTTTTCTATGGAGTTCTCTGTTTCTCCATGTGGAGTTACTACTCCTCTGCATCTGTAATTCCATAGTTCCTTGCATTTTGGTTTTATTATAGTACTTACCACCTTAGAGTATATCTAACACTGCAGTACAGTAAACATCTTAAGGGCAGAAATTGTATCTTATCTTTGTACATACACCACTCAGCTCGGGGACCCAAAATATTATTGAGTGAACTAATTAAAATGAAATTATAAAACTAGTTCTCATTATAACTGGAAAGTAAATATAATATTATTAATATGGAGCAGTCTAACTCTTCTTGATATTTAGTGTCTGAAGTACTTCTGTTTCATTAGGGGTGAATAATATTTTATTTAACTCTCTGGTGTGAACAACCAGGGGTGTCTTATAAAATAATTTTTTACTTTGTATTTTTCATAAACATTCAGGAAGTATTAACTGTAGAGTTAAAATGCCTTAATAAAATAATAAATAGAAATATTTTAAAATTGAATAAAACCTAGCTGTATTTAGTCTCATAAAATGTTCAACCTCCATAACGTTTTGTGAGCTATTATTTATGTATTGTATATCTACATATATTTACAAATAGAAATTTTCTAATTCACATGTAATTCATACACTTCTTTTAATGAACTTTGAATGATAGGGTTTGTGGTTATAATCTTTTCATGTTATAGATCCGCAGTCTCAAAGTACCATCTGTGAACTACTAGATGCTCGTGAGACACTTTCTAGAGGTCTGTGAGTTTAAATCTATTTTTATAATAATATGATGGCATTATTTTTCTATTTAATTGTGTTGACATTTGCAGTGATGGTGCAAAAAGTAATGGTGTGTGAAACTTCCAAGCCTTACATGAACCAGGGAAGTGACACCAATTTGCACTATGCTCATTGCAGTCTTCATCAGCACACAATCAGTTTTTTTTTTTAAATACCAGTTTCACTCAAGGATGTCCTGATGTAACAGCAACTAGAATTGATTTTATTAAATCTTCATCCTTGAGAACATTTGATATTTTAACCTTTATGTGACAAAATTGGAGTATGAGTAGAGCACTTCTGTTGGGTGCACACAGAGAAATTATTGCACAAGTAAAAGTACTAATGTAATTTATTCAATTACAAATGAATCTAGATTTTTTTTTCATGGTGTACCATTTTTTCTTAAATCAATGACAACCAGACAAACTGGGATTATTTAGATCTGTGTATCTGTATCCGACCAATATTTTCTCAAAAATAAATGAAAGGATCCTGTCACCTCAAAGAAAGCAATTTGTTGCCAGTGATAAAATTCAAGCTAGCAAGTACAAATTAGAATTTTAGAAATCTTGTATCCACCACTATGAGTTCCTCAGCTTCTAATACCTAAAGACTTTTCTGATGAAACCATGATGATATTAATAGTTTTTAAAGTGTGAAAAGTGTCATGATGAAAAGTGTCAACATGAGGAGGATCTATAAGTTAGTGACTTTTCTGTATGATGAATGAATGATTTTTGTAAAATCATACTTGATAAAATATTTATTCAAAGTACAAGTTAAACTAATGGATTTTAATTTAATAGAGTTCAAAATATCAATTGATATGTTTACAGATTTCATAGTGCAACTAAACCCTAAGAAACGACTGCTTGTCAAATTTTGATGAAATATCAAGGAAGAATACCTGAAATATCTGAAAAGACTTAAACTATTACCTCCTTTTCCAACTAAAAATCTAAGAGAGCCTGTATTTTCTTTATATACTTCAACCCAAATAATATAGCTTAATAGATCCAAAGCAGAAGCAGATGTAGGAAACCAGTTGTCTTCTGTTAAGAGAGACATTTAAAAGGATTTGTAAACATGTAAAACCATGTTCCTATTCTTGCCAAGTTTTCTGGTTTGTTTTGGAAAACATATTTTTCACAAAAATATATTATTTATGTTTACATGGAGAGGATTTGTTTTGTTATTTTTAAATAACTATTTCTGTTTTAATTAAATATTGATAGATATAATCCACATAAACAAAATTCTTTGAGGATCCTCAGTGATTTTTAAAAGTGCAAAGGGTCCTGAGACCAGTATGTTTAAGAGCCACTGCCATAGACAAATAGTTCCTGCAGTATTCCTGAGGTATGTGGAGGGAAAAATCTATTTAGGTTGTTTGAAAGTTCCTACTCACACTCAAAAACATTTTGCAAAGGGAGATGGAATAACCAATGTAAAAGGTTCATTTATGAAAAGGTATCTTTTCAAGCTAGGATAAATATGTAAGTACTGCCCCAGTGAGTCTGATACAATTTCACAACAGGAGACACTATTCTTTTTTTTTTTTTTTGACTATTATATGTCAAATATTAAAGCAGAGGTGCTGTATACTAAATTCTGTGCTGCTAAAAAAAAAAAAGTATATTAAGAATATCTCTGGACACAGGAGCCTTTTACATTAGCTCATCCACATTTGATGCACTTTTTTAAAGTCATTTGATGAAATACATGAAGAAACCTTTCACTGATATGTAGACCTAAACAAAATGTTTTTTATTAGAAAAAGAAATTGTTTATTTTAGAAAGAAATTTATACTATGGACTAATTCTTCAATGTGAAATTATAAAAGTGCATTATGGAATTTTTAGTGTCAGAGAAATAAGGGTTAAAATGGATCACATGCTACTGCAGAAATTTTGTTTTCCCTCTCCCCAGCCTCCTTTCCATTTCCTGCTTTGTGTTCCTATTAAATAAACTACTTCAAGGCTGTAGAAGATAGTTCTTGATGACAAAGTGACAATTCCCTTGTTTCTTTTGATTGAGAGAAGGCCTGGGACTTTCATTAGTCCCTGATTAGAGTTTTAAAGGAGTCCAACTATTGATTGCATAAAATTCCTTTCCTGTCATTTTCTGTAAATGTACACAATAGCTACTAACACATCCTCCTCCAGAGCCCACACTTTGTTTTCCAGGAGGAAGACAGACACTTAGCTAGCAATCTGACCTTTAGAATTCTTACATGATGTTAAAAGAGAATTGTCTGTTACTTAAAGATTTTTTTCTACCTACAACAGAGCTGATATTTAGAACTGAATTTCCTAGTAATTATAGCACATTTGGGTAAGTAGTTATCAAAAATATTCAATTATTGCTTATTCTTAATTATGAGGGGACAATGGGCTTGACACCTGAAACAAGGCCAGCACTTAAAAACCACTTACTGATTTTTAAATAATAATGATGATAATTAGAGTTCCTAGTTAGGTACATTAGTGCTTGCACGTATGTTAAGGATGCGTAAAGGTTTATGAACTCTTTAGGGTCTAAAGGGTAATAGCTGACCATATGTCAAAAAGAAGCTGTATAATCAACCTTTCTGGGTGTCTTACTTCCTGTAACTGTTCAAGATAAAATTCACAGCCTAATGCCTTACAGTTTTCACATTTGTGATTTGGATTTCTATTTAGAATTGCTTTTGTCTCAGCTGCTTCTTCTGTTAAATATTGTAACACCAAAGTAATCTACATGAAAAAGATAATGTGGAATAAGGGTTTGCAATTAAGATACTAATTAATTCTAAAATCTCTTCCCCCAAAAAAACAAATCAAAATCATAATAAAATTAACAAATGATACATATTCAGGCTTCTGTTTAAAGTAGAGGTAAGAACAGAAGACTGGAGAACAGAGACCAGAATGTGAGCTTCAGTTCTGGTACTTCTGCTTTCCTCATTTGAACTAGGAATAAAAATATTTGGAGAGATCCAAGATGGCCGATTAGCAGCAGCTCAGAGTTGTAGCTCCCAGTGAAAGTGCAGAGAGCAAGTGGACTCTGCAGTTTCAGACGAATTTTTGTTGCCCACAGACCGGGATATTCCCAGCGGAGGAGCCACACGGGTCGCCAGCGTGACTTTTTTGGCCGGTGTGGCTGTTTTGCCCGCGCCCCGGTGTGGTGCGGTGCGGTGCTTCTCGGTGCCAAGTATACGGGACGGGGTGCCCTTTGAGTCAGTCTTGGCTGGTCCCATCCCCACAAGGAGAACAGCAATCATAAACGCTGAGGACTGAGAGTTTCACAGCAAGCACAGCTGAACCGGGAAGGTCCAGCTCTGTGGGGAAGGAGTGTCTGCCAAAGGAAAACTAAGAAACAGAAAAAACTTCATCACTGGGCGGAGAGAGATCCAAGATGCCTGATTAGCAACAGCTCAGGATTCTAGCTCCCAGTGAAAGCACAAAGAGTGAGTGCACGCCACAATTTCAGATGAATTTCTGTTGCCCACAGACTGGGGGCTACCCAGCAGAGGAGCCACACGGGTCACCAGTGCAACTCATTTGGCCAGCCTGGCTGTTTCACTGGTGCCCCGGTGTGACGTGGCGCTTCTCAGTGCAGAGTATACGGGATAGGGTGCCCTTCGAGTTGGGCTCGGCTGGTCCCATCCCCACAAGGAGAATAGCAATTAGAAGCGCTGAAGACTGAGAGTTTCACAGTAAGCACAGCTGAACCCGGGAAGGCCAGCTCTGTGGAGAAAGGGCGTATGCTGAAAGAAAACTAAGGAACAGAAAAAACTTCATCACCAACAAACTGGACGTCCACTCAGACCCAATCTGAAAGTCGGCAATTACAAAGACAGCAGGTGGATAAATCCACAAAAATGGGAAGAAACCAGTGCAAAAAGGCTGAGAACACCCGAAATCAGAATGCCTCTCTTCCTACAGGGGATTGCAGCTCCTCATCAGCAAGAGAACAAGGCCTGACAGAGAATGAGTGCGATGAACTGACAGAATCAGGCTTCAGAAGGTGGATAATAAGAAACTTCTGTGAGCTAAAAGAACATGTACTAACCCAATGCAA